>WJXA01000344.1:0-26829 GCA_014282245.1 Rhododendron simsii
AAAGATAGGTCATCTACGCCGGAATTACGAGATAAAAATTTTTTTTGTTCATGTTATATGACTATAATAATACGTTGTCTATAGCGCAGATACCTGATTATGAAAGCCTTAGAAAAAATTATTATTTATGACCCTTAGGATAAAATGGCCAAAAAATAAGATTTTCTCACCAGTTCAAATGGATTGAACATTGGAGCATTTAAATTTTCAGACTGTTTATATATTAAAAATATGGTTAAAAAATTAGTTTTTCAATTTGTTTGAACCAATGCGAAGATATTAATTTTTTAATTATTTTATCGTAAATGATCATAATTAATTTTTGTCTATAAGGCTATCATAATCAACTATCTGCTCTACAGAGTCTCAATTAAAGAGCAGATATTTAATTATGAGCCTTAAAAAAAATTAATTATGATCCTTTAGAATAAAATGATTAAAAAATAAGATTTTTGCACCGGTTCAAATCAATGTAGTTATACCATGAACAAAGTTTTTTTAATTTTTAAATCTCTAGTTTCGGCATGGATGGCGTGTCTTTGATTGAACTAGGGAGAGAAATAGTCGAGAAGGGTAAAAGATTTTTTAGGTAGGATAATACGGACTCGGGGGTGCTGTAGTGCACAGCCCCCCCCCCCCCCCCCCCCCCCCCCCCTACACACACACACACAACACGTGTAGTGCGGCCAATCTGGCCGTTCATCTCGACAATTAATGGCTCGGATTTTCATCCGAACAATGGACAACTAGAATTTGTTAGAGTTCAGATTAAATCCAAGCCATCCATACTGAGATGGGTATTCGGATTAACCGCACTACAGCCTCTCCCATTTCGGTTAATACTTAATACCCAAACTTTTTGATTGGTTCTTGTAAAAAAAAACTCAAAAAAAAAAAAAAAACTTTTCTATTTGTTTTTGGCTTGTAGGAGTAGTACAAGTAGGAGGAGGAGTACAGTAGGTTAGTTTAACCCAAGTTAGAGGACCAAACCATCAAGCACGTGATTCTTCCATCCTGGTACAAGTTGATGATGTGGCAAGATATTATTGGTTTGGAGGAAAATAGGGGTTTTCCAACCCTGGCGGAGAGAATTTATTCTCTTTCATAAAAACCAATTCACTCCGATCATCTCCGATTACATACCATTCGATATTCGATTAATATGATCTTTGATAGGGTTAGTCTTCTTGAGAAGCTCTAAAAGTTGAACTGTTTCGATCATGGAGATAAACCAGGATGAGCTCACAATCAGACAAATTCACGCTAAAGTTCCTTTGGTGCATGTGTACGACGCCGTTTCCGGGGGACTTCGCAGGTCTAAGATACGAAGATTCGAGGAAACACAGGCGACACCGCTTTGAGAAACCTCCCGTGTTCAATTTGTTCTTTGATATAATGGGTTTGATAAGAGTGTGGCCAACCTATTTCCCTAAAAACAAATTCACATCAATCATCTCCGATTATGTACCGATAAGGACTGGATTGGTTTGATACTTATCATGATTTATCTTCTCGACGAGCTCTAAAACTTTAACAGTTTCAATCGTCAATATAAAGCAAATTGAGCTCACAATCAGACAAATGCAAGTAGTAGTTTCTAAGAGTGCAGTCTTTTTGTATTTTGGCCAATCTGTGTTTTCAGAGCATGAGTTGCATTATCCAATTCCAACTGTAAATCCATCATAAGCGTCAAACAAGAGAATTTAAGATTCTGATTTGCAGAAAGTTATAACAAGAGCATTGTTCATCACTCCACCATATAGTCCAAGCATCCTTGTGCATGAATTCAAGCCAGCTTTTGATACATCTCGACAGATAGAAGGTTCCTTCCCTTCCCAAGTGTCGCGGAGCATATATAGCAACAAAATTCTGCAGCCGTTCCCCAAAGGAAAAATGTCTCGCTTATAAACTATCAGCCATTAAATAAGCAATCAAATGCAAAATTATCTTCCCGGAAGTACGAAGAATGATAGGTGCGCCAAACCAGACCAGCAGTAGATATCGGTATTGCTGAAATAATACGACACTTTCCCCAGGATCAACCATGCCAAGAAACTATATAAATCAATCCCAAAAAACAATATCTCACCTTACTCCAATCATATAAAAGCTAGAACAAGAATTAAAATTGTAGACCAAATAACCCAAGAAACTATCCGAACACATTTAGCTGAGTGTAGGTGCATGTTCGAAATATCAAGATTTTGTAATAAAAAACTTAAAATACGACATTGCCAATGGTATTTTATTTACTTTCCACACAGCTGACACTAAAATTCGCCATAAGGTTTAGTTATCCTGCTGTTTATGACAATGGTTACATAAAATAACAAGAGGATTTTCTTCTGGCATATCGCGCACAGGTTGTATGTACTTACACCTGAGAGATTGGAGCAAATACTAGTATAACACTCATTCAAAAGATGATACTTCTTTTCGAACAAAGAAGAAGCCAGTGGGACCATCATCAGGAAGCAGGGCTAGCCTCACGGGACTTGCAGCCCCCTTCCTCTACACTAAGTATGCCAGCATTGTTGTTTATGTCTGTTTTGACAAAGCCAGGGCAGACACAGTTGATGCGGAAAGTTGGACAATCCTTGGCCACAACTCTTGTATGCGTATTCATGGCTGCTTTAGATACTTTATAGGCAGGCAAAAAAAGAGGCCATCCTCTGGTTTCTAATGAACCCTCTTCGAAATCTTTGAGAAACTTATTCAGTACTTCATCTATTTTCTCTTCTGTAAGGCTTTCGGCATCACTCAAAACTCCTTTAGCCCATTCACAGGGTATATTCTGAAACAGAAAATTGAGACGAGTTAAGATTAATTACAATGGGCCACTGTCACACAGTTAAAATGATTATGAAAACAAAATCTCCAGCAAGTGGATCGAAAATGGCTATGCACACCGTTTTCATCTATGTTCATAACCCATACGTTCAGATGGCATAAATCTTATGGGAGAAAATAGGAAAGTCATTTTGAGTCTCCATGATTCCATAACTTTTTAGATTAATCCTTCAAGTCTTCAAGAGCTGAGTCCGGAGAAAAAAATTGTGATCAAAAGTAAAAAGAAAGGGCTAAAAGATGAAAGAAGGTTTGGAAAGGCATGGTAAGTGGATTTAGAGTTATTTTAGTATGAATTTTTTCCAACTTTGATCTACATGTATGCTTCTTGATTCCTCTCGTTGAAACTAAAGATAACCCTCAATTTTTGATGAAAAAATTTAAAGAAAAATTCACGCAACAAGCAATATTAGTTATCTAGAAATTAAGGTGCTTAATGCATATCAGAAAACAGGGTATCTAGAGTGAATCTAATTTATTAGAGTTTGGTTTTTACTAAATTCTAGATATTGATTTTCCCAGTGTAGCAAAACTAGCAAGCTACATGGGAGTGAGTCTTTGCCTTAAATATCTTTGTCTAGATTTTTCCAGATGGGAGTAGAGTGAAAAAGGTCATAAAACGCATGCGCGCGTGGAGGGTTCAGGCTCACATAATTTTCCATGATTTTCAACCAAATGAGTGGACTAAAAATGTGGTAGAAAAAGTTCAGCTTATTCACAAGATCAACCATGTCAAGAACCAACGTAATCCCTGCCTTGGACATTTTCAGAAAGCACAAGCAAGGAAAAAGCACTCAGATAAAAGCATTACAGCAATCCCTGCCATCCTTGTATTAGCTTGATAGAAGCTGAACTCTCTCTCTCCTCCATTACCACAAATTGCTATCTCATCTTACTCCAGTGATACAAAGGCAGAACAAGAACCAATCCATTGTTATGTAGTCTGCTGTCTAAACTAATAAACCATCTGTGCCCGTAGTTTACTGGCACAAAAATCTGTGAAATATTACGAAGCATTTATAGTGCAAACCATAAGAGTGTGACATTAAAAATCATAACATACTTATTTTACACGCATGCTGACAATACTATTCACGATATAGTTTGATTGCCCCAAGGCTCAAGTTGTTTATAACATTGGTTACATGAATATCACAGTATATGCTTCCACCCTCATCTGAGAGATTGGAAGTAATAATACTCACTCAACAAAAGAAGCTACTTCTTTCAGAACAAAGAAGATGCCTGTGGGACCATCATCAGGAAGCAGGGCTAATCTCACTGGATGTTTAGCACCTTCTTCTACGCTAAAAATACCACGGTTGTTGTTAATATCTGTTTGGACATAACCAGGGCATACACAGTTGATGCGGAAAGTTGGATACTTCTTGGCCAGAATTCTTGTGTATGCATTCATAGCTGCTTTGGATACTATATAAGCAGAGAGAAAGGTGGGCCAACCTTTGCTTTCTAATGAATTCTCCATGAAATCTTGGAGAAACTCATTTAGTAACTTGTGTATTGTATCTTCGGTGAGGGATTCAGCATCATTCAATACTCCTTGAATCCGTTCGCTTGGTATAAACTAAAACAGCAACAGCAACATGAGAGACAACAAATAGGGCATGTACAATTGGTTTTAGCAAGTTCGAAATTTTGACAGCAAAATATCTGCCAGCGTATTTTGGATACGGCCTGCATGCAAGTGATTTTAAATTTATTATGCATCATTTTGATGAGTTTAACATCATTCTTACCATTGATCAGATAGCGGAATCTTTTGACGGACACTTAGAATGTGATTCCGAGTATTTATGATTCCATAGCTTGAAACAAATTGAAATATAAAAGTTCTTCCTAATTTCCTACTCAAGCAGGAATCACTTTTCCAGACTGAAGAAGGAATGGAATCCCACATCAACCATGGGAGTCTCACATGCCTAAGAATGTAATCATTAACAGTAATTCACTGTGTATATTTATTCCGAAACTGCAATTTTAGACAAGTAAGATTAACTATAAAAGGCTACAATAAGTTTACAATTATGGCAAGAAAATATGGGAATCTTGCACATGTTTATGCAAACTAACTTCATTTTAATTAGTCCATCATCATTCATTTGGGTCTTCACGATTCTACCGTTTGAAAAAGATTGGAGAATTTAAAACCCGAAATGACTATCGATTACCTGTCCAAGTTGGAAACCCACCTACTTCAAATTAATCATTTACCAAAGTAGATGAGTTCACATAACATAAAATCTGATAAGTTCCCTCATGAAACCAGCCGCTTGAATAACCGACATAGCAATTTGATAAACATCCCTTCGCTCTAATTCTTGTCATCCAAACATAGCTACTTTTGGTTTTAGCAAAAGATATAATCACCCTAGTCTAACATGAGAGAAAATTCCTTTTGTGGGAGATTCAGACTCATTATGAAGTCAATCTTTTGCAATCAACTCCAACAACCCAATTTCTCAAGTCAAAACTGAAAGCTAGTAATGCCTTATATAAGTTCAATCTCAAAATCTTTGATGAGGGTTAGGCAGGTCTTGTACCTTTAGCTTCCCCATGCTAGAAGAAACATTGACAATCCTCGGCGAATTAGATAACTTGAGGAGGGGAAGAAATGCTTCAATCATCCTTTCTGCTCCATAGTAGTTTGTTTCCAAACATTCTGTTGCCCACTCGTAAGTCTGAGTCATCAACTCATTCCAATTTAGTTGGTTCCAACTTTCAGACTGCATAGAGTGAGACAATTCAGTAAGGACAAGTATGTTTAACGGGACTTATAGTGAAAAAATAATAATACTACGCTGTCCACTCCCCAGTGTATTCACTATGGATTATATTTCCGATGAGTATTACATATAGACTCTAACAAATGTAGTCTCCTCAAATATATAGTCCAATCCAATGCTTATATTCTCAAAGAAATGGCCCAAGTGCCGATTACTCATCACAATTCTATAGCAGAAGGGAATGAGTACTTCATCATGCTTTCTATGTTAGAGACTTAGAAAGGAAATAGAAAATGTGTAAGACCCACCGGAGTAGCAAAAGCAGCCCCTGATGGATTGAAAGCATCCCAATTCATCACGACGCCACTAATCCCAGCATTGTTCACCTGCCACAGTCCAAGCTCTCTAAATGAAAGAATCAAAGTTCTTTAATTTTATTTTCTCATGCTTCTTGAAGAAATTGTAAGTGAATTATACACCATTTAGAAGGAAATATATTCCATCCACATAACCAAATACGCTTATCAAACCATTGGATGCTTCAATTTCTTCACATAAATCTTAATTACAGAAAGAAAAAGAAAAAGACTACCATGAGCAACAACTAGGTATTCCCCATGTCACTTCTGTAAAACAGGAATTTGAAAATTTGACAAAAATAGCAGCTCCCTATCCCTCCATAAATCCAGGGACTCGAGGGGCTGGACGCTATACATTGGAACACGATAATCCTCCCCAAATCGGAACACAACCCATATCTTCAAATTGAAACTTAAATGCAAAGGAGATAGAGCGTATTACTTGGGAAAGACTACAATACACACCCCTGATTTGGGTGTGTATCATATGCACCCCCCAAAATATTATGAATTATAGAGAAAATGTTACGAATCGTATTGCTAAAAAGTTACGAATTGTATAAATGTTACGATATACACCAAAGTGTTATGAATCATAATGAAACTATTACGAATAGTACTGCTGAAAAGTTATGAATTCTAGAACAAAAGTTACGAAATATGCTAAAATGTTATGAATGAACTATAAAATAGGTGCATATGGCACACCCTTTTAAGGGGCGTGTATTGTAGACTTTTCTGTATTTTACTAAGTAATACATAATTTTCTAGTAGAATATAACTGATAAGTGCCGAAATATTGATATTTTGGCTCTTCAAACTACACTTGTTAGCTATTTATATTTGTTACTTGATATTGATTTTGCTTTTATTTTGTTTATAGATTGCTCGAGCTCATTGCCCAAGATTTTGGATAAAAACGTGCTTTGAAAGAACTGCAAGGTCAAAATACAGAGTTACTCAAAGCTGGGGAATCAACTAATTAATACGCGAAGTTTGAAGGGCCTTTATGTGATTAGTTCATTAAAATCCTATATAAACAATGGAAAACCCACTGACTGCGGAGTCAGCTTCTGGGGTTTTCGACCGTGACGAATAGGGACGACGGCAGCGGCAGAAATACATTAAATGGAAGGGGGAATTAAACCATCATCCAAGTTTCGCTTTCCAATGGCCGGCTAAACCCTCTTCTAGGGTGTAGATGAAGCTTGAACTCTGAGTAATCCTTTTATGTTTTGATTTAGGTTTTATTATTCGAATCATGGTTGTATGACTTTTAAGGATTTATTTATGATATTACTTTTTTCCGGCAAATCTTGTGTATGAAATCCTAGGTTTTATGCACGTTTGTACAACAGTTTTAATTGTTTTGTGATAACTGGTTAGATGGATTATACTACGTAAGACGAGTCGTGCTGGTAAGACGATTCGTGCTAGGCGGAGATAGTCCATGCTGATTGGTGATTCATAAATATCTTTAGGCGATATCGTGAGGGCCCGCGAACCCTAACGATATCCGAATTGATTCGAATAATTAACATTTATCATTGCATGAATATTGTTACGACGGGTCGAGTGGATTCGAAACCCTAGATCTTTTCTCTTATAAACTCTCTTTACTTTTAATTGCTTTGCATTAATTTAGTTTGCATAATTTTAGAAATCAAACAATCAAATCCTTTTCCGAATTAAGTTAGAAGTCAATTGAAATAACTGCAATTTAGCCTTCGTAATCCCTGAGGACAAAACTCGGAGTACTTACCGCTATCTTTTAGGTAGTAGTAATATTCTGTTTTATTAATTATTTTTGATACGGAAACGACCCGATCAAATTTTGGCGCCGTTGCCGGGGATTACAAGCACGATTGCGTTGTTTTAGTTAATTTTTATTTTAATTCCTAGTATAGGCAATTTTAGTTTTAGTTTTTTTTATTATTATTCCTCATATTTGTTTAATTGCATTCTTTCTTTGTTAGCATTTTATTGTGTCAATCACAGGAATCGAGAAAACTGTAGCGCACAGGAGCAAGACATAAGTGGCAACATTGCAGCTTAATAGTGCAATTCAATTGGCTTTTCTTGGCGCTGTGAGTTTTCTTATTTTTCTGAGTTTTAGTGTTTTGTTCGTTTGTTTTTATTTATTTATTTATTTATTATTTTTTAGTTAGGGACATTTTTGCATTGTATGTTTGGTCGTCGATCACTGGACCCTTTACTTGATAATTTTGACCCAGAGATCGAACGGACCTTTAGAGCTAATCGAGTAGCCTCTCGTAACCCTTGGCCTTTACCCACTTCACTTGTCACAATGACTGAAAGAATAGAGGCTGAGGTTCCACCTGCGATCGGGGAGTACTTTCTCCCATCTGCCTACACCTCACCATCATGCATAACATTGCCTACCACTGCCTCCACACACTTTGAAATTAAGTCCAGTTTGTTACAAACACTCCCATCATTCTATGGACTTGATAACGAGGACCCATATCGGCATTTAGGGGACTATGAAGAGATTTGCTCCACTGTTAAAATTCAGCACTTCACTGATAATGCCCTTAGGTTGAAGTTATTCCCGTTCTCACTTAAAGATAAAGCCAAATACTGGCTTAATACTTTGACACCGAATAGCATCACCTCTTGGGATCAAATGAAAAATGAGTTTTTGAAAAAGTACTTTTCCATAGGCAAAACAAAAGAAATTCGCCAAGAACTCACTAGTTTTTATCAAAAAGAAGGCGAACAATTTCACCAAGCATGGGAGAGACTCAATGATATCATTAGGAGTTGTCCACACCATCAAGTTCCTAAATGGCAGTTAGTCCAATGTTTCTACGATGGACTATGTGAACAACACCGATATATGGTGGATGCCTCATGTGGAGGCACATTTATGCTTAAGAATGAGAATCAGGGGTGGGACTTGTTTGGGCAGTTAGCTGAGAATTCACGACACCGAGCCTCATCATCCCGCACCAATAGGTCAACTTCTACCTCTTTAAAACAGAGTGGCCTTTATGAGGTGGGCCGCTCTGACAATCTTGTCGATAAGGTAGATGCATTGACCCACAAAATTGACTCTCTCTTATCTTTGGGTCATGGTCCCTCACATTCTTCACCTCCTGCTGCTGTTGCAGAGGTCTGTCAGTTGTGCTCAAGTCCTTGCCATCAAATAAATGAGTGCCACATGGCATCTCAATTTCCAGAATTTCTTCAAGAGCACGTGAACGCAGCCCAGGGGTTTGGTAGGCCAGCGAATGACCCCTATTCTCATACTTACAACCCCGGCTGGAATAAGCATCCCAACTTTGGATGGCGACAGCCAGACCAAGGGCAACCATTTGCCCAACCTATGAGGCCTTCATTTCCTAATACTTCCAACACACAGGCCTATTGTCCACCACCTGCTCCTCCTGCGTCCTCCCAAAGGACACCAGCTTTTGAGGAGCAAATGTTGAGAGCCATGGCTGAAATGAGAGCCGATTGCCAACAAATGAAAGCTGACTCCCAATTGCTTCACTCCCACTCTCAATCCATTGCCAAAATGGAAACCCAAATGGGTCAGCTAGCTAGCGCTCTTAACCGTCGAGATGAGGGTAAATTACCGAGTCAGCCAGTGGCTAACCCACGAGGGATGCATCACATTGATAATTCGCAAGGTTATGAACAAGCGAAATTAGTTGTCACCCTCAGAAATGGGAGAGAAGTAGAGACCCGACCGGAGGAGGTCAAAACAAAGGAGAAAGTGTCTCCACCTGTTGCTGAGAGGTCTAAGGTTGATAAGAGGTCTAAGGGGAAGGTGACCGACCCAGTGTCCACATTTGTTCCGGGGTTATCTGAGACCCCATCTTATATTCCTAAGGCACCTTTCCCGACTTGCCTTAATGCACCTTCACCCTTTCGCAAGAAGGGGGCAAAACAAGAAGACATGATGGAGGTGTTCAAACAAGTCAAAATCAACCTCCCCCTCTTAGAGGCAATTAGTCAAATTCCAGCTTATGCTAAATTTTTGAAAGACCTTTGTACCCAAAAGCGTAAGTCTAAGACACATGAGCCTAAGGAGGTGCATCTCACTGAGCAGGTGAGCTCTATTCTTACACGTAACACACCCATTAAGCGAAAGGATCCTGGTGTTCCTATTATTTCATGTGTTATTGGAGATCATGTCATTGATAGAGCACTCCTTGATTTAGGGGCCAGTGTAAATTTGCTCCCATACTCGGTATATGAACAACTTGGGCTGGGAGAGTTGAAACCCACATCGGTTACATTGCAATTAGCTGATAGATCCATTAAGGTGCCGCGTGGTGTGATCGAGGATGTCCTTGTCAAGGTAGATAAGTTTTACTTTCCTGTTGATTTTATAGTCCTTGACATGGAACCAGTCCATAATCCCAACAAACAGATTCCTCTCATCCTTGGTCGACCTTTCTTGGCTACAGCCAATGCATCTATTCACTGTAGGACTGGAGTGATGGAAGTATCATTTGGAAATATGAGGGTGCAATTGAATGTTTTCGATGCCAATCTCTATCCCTGTAAAGAGAAAGACTGTTTCGCAGTTAGTGAGAGTGATTATATGGTTGATAAGGTGCCTCCAGAAATTCAAGTTAAGGGTCCCATAAAAATGCCTCTTGTGCATGTAGGCTTAGATAGTGCTCTTGAAACGGGTCATGATTCTTTGAAATCGAAGGCCCGCATAGATGAACCTCCATGGAGTGACCCATACATTGAGCCTTGGCCCATACTTCTTAGCCCTTCTGTTTCCCCTCTTATAGAGGGTGCACCGAGACTTAAGTGGAAACCACCACCATATGCATGCTTGGGCCCGGGTAATATTTTTTCTGGTGATTGATATTTAAAGGCTCTCATTTTGTCTGGCTGAAGACATTAAATTTAGCGCTTCTTGGGAGGCAACCCAAGTGCCATTCATTGTTTAGTGTTGTCTTTGAGTTTTATTTGTTTATCTTTTTCTCCATTTGTTAGTTTTTCTTTTTGAGTAATTTTTTTTTTTTTCCTTTTTTATCTGTATTTTTTTTTTTTTTGTGTGTTTCTTGGAGGATAACATTTTGCAGGTTGTTTGATCCAAGTTGGGGGGTTTTCCCTCTCACCATAGTTTACCCTGCTTAGTTCCTCCTCTTCGAGGTGATATCTTTCCTCTCTTTTCTGTTTTTGTCCTCTCTTTTCATTTTCATGCTTTCAATGCGGACATTGAATAGTTCAAGTTGGGGGAAGGAATCACTTTGTTCTTTTTGCTTAGTTAGAGCTTAAAAAAAAAAACTTAAAAAATTGAAAAATAAAAAAAAATATAGTGAGATCTTCTTGCATGGGACTTGAAAATTTGCGAGGCATTTATTAGTTGCTTGAATTGAGGCATGTTGGCATTGTTTGGGTATTTTGTGGACCGTTAGTTCTTTATGCTATCTTGTTAATGCATGTAGCTATGGCACTTACACCTTTGCAATTCACGTCTATTTGGACTTAGTTTGCTTGTGAGTGTCATTTGAATGTTCGCAATGGCTAGTTTAGTGGAGACTTATGCCCATGTGAGTTTTGAGCCTTATCTTTTGTTGGACTGGTGTCAAGTAAACTCTTAGTTTGTTATGAGAAGAGTCAATTTGTTGATGGTCTCACGATCTTTGATTAATTGTTAAGTGTTGGAACTTGTTTGTTTGATCTATTACTATCTTGGGTTTGGTTTGACTTATGGATGATTCACCCCTTGGAGAGGATTATAGGCATTTTCTTGATATTTGGGCCGATTCGTTCCTTTATTTTCACATTTATCCATTGCAAGCCACTTTGAGCCTTTTATACTTAGCCTTTTCTTGGTTAGCTCCACCTTCCATATTGTGTTTGGAGAAAGGCAAGAATGTAAAGGTAAAATTTTTGGGCAGTTTGTGAATTTTTGTGCCTAAATTGGTGGTGACCCTTAAAAAAAAAAAGAAATACTACAAAAGAAAAAAAAAAGAAGAGAATAAGAAGAAGCAGAAAGGGGCACCAATATATTTGGAAAGGAGGAATTGTGCTTTATGGTTGAAAAATGTTGAAAGGTTAGGAGGAGAGATAAGGTGGAGTGGCGCACATTATTAAATTAGCCTTAAGTTGTTTGCCTATTCTCAGACACGTAATGTTTTACGTACCCTAACCTTGAAATATTTTTCCTTACCCCACATTACAACCAAAATTAAAGCCCTATTTGATCCTTGGGGTGATGGGAAGTGGATTGAAGGATGTGAGAGTTCCAATGCTTGGTGTTCTGTCCATGAGACCGTGTGTCCACCATATTAAAAGTTCTTTTCGTGTCATAGTGTGCGAAGTGTTTTGCTTTCAATTACATAACTTCCAAACCGCACACTTGAGAGTTCATAATGCATCTTGTTTCGAGCGATTTTATTTGTGAGTGCATGACACTGTGAGAATTGAAGTCGAAGCTCGGTCCGGAGAGAACTTTGAGTGGCATGTCATTGGTGACTAAGTCCAAGTGTTCACACACGCTAAATTAAGTGCCATGGTTTATATGCATGTCTTCATAGCATTTTGAACTGATGTTGCCTATTATACCTGTACAATGACTTTGTGCCTTGGCTTGAGAGACTGATGAGTTACTTGCAGGTTGTGGATTCCGTGTAAGGGGATTCACGGTGTTTTGTGGGTGATCACTGCTGAAAACCCTCACGAGACTTCACTCGTCCTACCGGGGCTGCCCGGAGGTTTAAAAGAACTATCTATTTTAATTTGTCTTCATTAGTTTTTCTATTCTTTTCTTTGCTAGAGACTAGCAAAGTGTAAGTTTGGGGGCGTGATAAGTGCCGAAATATTGATATTTTGGCTCTTCAAACTACACTTGTTAGCTATTTATATTTGTTACTTGATATTGATTTTGCTTTTATTTTGTTTATAGATTGCTCGAGCTCATTGCCCAAGATTTTGGATAAAAACGTGCTTTGAAAGAACTGCGAGGTCGAAATACGGAATTACTCAAAGCTGGAGTGTCAACTAATTAATACGCGAAGTTTGAAGGGCCTTTATGTGATTAGTTCATTAAAATCCTTTATAAACAATGGAAAACCCACTGACTGCGGTAGTCAGCTTCTGGGGTTTTCGACCGCGAAGAATAGGGACGACGGCAGCGGCAGAAATACATTAAATGGAAGGGGAAATTAAACCATCATCCAAGTTTCGCTTTCCAATGGCCGGCTAAACCCTCTTCTAGGGTGTAGATGAAGCTCGAACTCTGAGTAATCCTTTTATGTTTTGATTTAGGTTTTATTATTCGAATCATAGTTGTATGAGTTTTAAGGATTTATTTATGATATTACTTCTTTCCGGCAAATCTTGTGTATGAAATCCCAGGTTTTATGCACGTTCGTACAACAGTTTTAATTGTTTTGTGATAACTAGTTAGATGGATTATACTACGTAAGACGAGTCGTGCTGGTAAGACGATTCGTGCTAGGCGGAGATAGTTCATGCTGATTGGTGATTCATAAATATCTTTAGGCGATATCGTGAGGGCCCGCGAACCCTAACGATATCCGAATTGATTCGAATAATTAACATTTATCATTGCATGAATATTGTTACGACGGGTCGAGTGGATTCGAAACCCTAGATCTTTTCTCTTATAAACTCTCTTTACTTTTAATTGCTTTGCATTAATTTAGTTTGCATAATTTTAGAAATCAAACAATCAAATCCTTTTCCGAATTAAGTTAGAAGTCAATTGAAATAACTGCAATTTAGCCTTCGTAATCCCTGAGGACAAAACTCGGAGTACTTACCGCTATCTTTTAGGTAGTAGTAATATTCTGTTTTATTAATTATTTTTGATACGGAAACGACCCGATCAATAACTGGAATAGGTTTTGAAACAAGAACAAATAAAATTCGAGAAGTGGGTTTTCAATCATACCAAAATATCTAGCCTTCCAAACAGGGTCTTGATAAAATCAGCAAGAGAAGCAATACTAGCTGGGTTAGTTATATCAAGCTGATGAAACACCACAAGATCCGAGAGGCCAAACCCTTTGAGTTCTTCAAGAGCCTCAGTACCCCTTTTCTCATCTCTGGCTGTCAATACCACCATGATTTCATTAGAAGCTAATTGCCTGCAGATTCCAAATCCTATTCCCTTGTTTGCCCCCGTAACAATGGCATACCTACAGAAAGAAGAAAAAGAGGAAGATGGGCTCGAAAGTTTGCAGCTTTTTAGACACTGAATGAAACTTGCATTCTAACACAGACGACAAATGGAGTACCTTTTTGTTTCTGCCATATCTGAGAAGTTGGGATGTGCCTGAGGAATGGTTGCTTCAGTTCTTGTATAGCTAAACCAGCATCACAGCATAGCCGATCATGGCTTCTGCAGTCTTTCTCTCCCAGAGTGGGGAATCAACGCCCCCTCAACCTTAAAGCTTGTATCTTCTTCTTTTCTCCCGGACTTAAGTAAATTGGGTTTTGGTTCCTCTAGAAAAAAATGAAACAAAAGGGGTTTATACGAGCCACTCAAAATTTAGGATAAAATTTGGATAAAAACTCATTTTAGATCAAGCTCATTCAATGACAAAATGATCTTTTATCCAAATATATAATTTTTTTTTTGCTTTCAAGACTATTTTACTCCATTTTGGTTTCCCTCGGTTTTTCCACCAATATCTCCTCCTATTTTATTTCCCTATCATTTTTTACCTTTTTGCAAACAAATTTCCCTCTCAATTTTGTCTTATCCAAAACAAACCCTTACCAGATTTAATGATTTATATTGGAGAGATCATTTCCCCCCGATTTCATCTCCCTCAAACAACTTATACCACATATATGAGGATTCTGAACACGACCTATTTAGAGATAGGGGAATGAAAAAGAGCAGATAATAAAAGACTTTCTTCCTTGAACGAAGTTTGTTCAGACGAAACTAAGGAGAGCTTGAATGGTTGGTTGAATGGAGTTTGTTCAAACATGCACGAAAGACTTTTATTACCGGAGAAAGAGCCGTTGAAAAGTAGAAAGAAGCTGTTGGAAAATGGGGAGAGGCTTTCTTTGTCTTGGATTTGAGCAAAGAAATAGGTAAAACCCAAAAATGGAGAATAATTTGGGTCATAATTGGAGATGGATTTTTAAGAGTTTTGCCCAAATTTTAAATTTGGGCCTTAAAATGGATCAAGATTAGAGATGCTCTAAGCACCAATTCTCTGTGACCAGCAAAAAGAGATGTGTAAAACTTTGGACCCTGAGTTTATGTGGCCAGCATGTTTACGAAAATCCTAAGAGTACCGACCAGTTTAGTGCCGATGGGACACCGACGGGCACGCAGGGTCCATTTCGAGTTCCATATGAATAATTTGAGCTGTTCAATAAAATGTATAATGTTCGATTCAATTTTTCATTGGTATTTTCAAAATCTTGTAAATTAAATAAAAAAATAGAAGATTGGATCGAGCATTTACAAATAACGAATTTGGCTGGTTTTTCATAAGGCCAGTCGACTTTAAAAAAAAAAATTGAACGGCTCGAATTAACCCTACAGAATTCGTACTGAATCCCACAAGGCAGTCGGACGAAGAAGAAGCCAGTGGGACCATCATCAGGAAGCAGGGCTAGCCTCACGGGACTTGCAACCCCTTCCTCTACACTCAGTAAGCCAGCATTGTTGTTTATATTGTTGTTTATATCTAATGAACCCTCTTTGAAATCTTTGAGAAGCTTATTCAGTACTTCATCTATTTTCTCTTCTGTAAGGCTTTCGGCATCACTCAAAACTCCTTCAGCCCATTCACAGGGTATATTCTGAAACAGAAAATTGAGACGAGCTAAGATCAATTACAATGGGCCACTGCCACACAGTTAAAATGATTATGAAAACAAAATCTCCAGCAAGTGAATCGAATATGGCTATGCACACCGTTTTAATCTATGTTCATAACCCATACGTTCAGATGGCATAAATCTTATGGGAGAAAATAGGAAAGTCATTTTGAGTCTCCATGATTCCATAACTTTTTAGATTAATCCTTCAAGTCTTCAAGAGCTGAGTCCGGAGAAAAAAATTGTGATCAAAAGTAAAAAGAAAGGGCTAAAAGATGAAAGAAGGTTTGGAAAGGCATGGTAAGTGGATTTAGAGTTATTTTAGTACGAATTTTTCCTAACTTTGATCTACATCTATGCTTCTTGATTCCTATCGTTGAAACTAAAGATAACCCTCAATTTTTTATGAAAAAATTTAAAGAAAAATTCATGCAACAAGCAATATTAGTTATCTAGAAATTAAGGTGCTTAATGCATATCAAAAAACAGGGTATCAAGAGTGAATCTGATTTATTAGAGTTTGGTTTTTACTAAATTCTAGATATTGATTTTGTAGCAAAACTGGCAAGCTACATGGGAGTGAGTCTTTGCTTTAGATATCTTTATCTAGATTTTTCTAGATGGGAGTAGAATGAAAAAGGTCATAAAACGCATGCGAGCGTGGAGGGTTCAGGCTCACAAAATTTTCCATGATTTTCAACCAAAAGAGTGGACTAAAAATGTGGTAGAAAAATTTCAGCTTATTCACAAGATCAACCATGCCAAGAACCAATGTAATTCCTGCCTTGGTCATTTTCAGAAAGCGCAAGCCAGGAAAGCACTCAGATAAAAGCATTACAGCAATCCCTGCCCTCCGTATATTAGCTTGATAGAAGCTGAGCTCTCTCTCTCCTCCATTACGACAAATTGCTATCTCATCTCACTCCAATGATACAAAGGCAGAACAAGAACCAATCCATTGTTTTGTAGTCTGCTGTCTAAACTAATAAACCACCTGTGCCCGTAGTTTACTGGCACAAAAATCTGTGAAATATTACAAAGCATTTATAGCGCAAACCATAAGAGTGTGACATTAAAAATCATAACATACTTATTTTACACGCATGCTGACAATACTATTCACGATATAGTTTGATTGCCCCGAGGCTCAAGTTGTTTATAACATTGGTTACATGAATATCACAGTATATGCTTCCACCTTCATCTGAGAGATTGGAAGTAATAATACTCACTCAACAAAAGAAGCCACTTCTTTCAAAACAAAGAAGATGCCTGTGGGACCATCATCAGGAAGCAAGGCTAATCTCACTGGATGTTCAGCACCTTCTTCGACGCTAAAAATACCACAGTTGTTGTTAATATCTGTTTTGACATAACCAGGGCATACACAGTTGATGCGGAAAGTTGGATACTTCTCTGCCAGAATTCTTGTGTATGCATTCATAGCTGCTTTGGATACTATATAAGCAGAGAGAAAGGTGGGCCAACCTTTGCTTTCTAATGAATTCTCCATGAAATCTTGGAGAAACTCATTTAGTAACTCGTGTATTGTATCTTCGGTGAGGGTTTCAGCATCATTCAATACTCCTTGAACCCGTTCGCTTGGTATAAACTGAAACAGCAACAGCAACATGAGAGATAACAAATAGGGCATGTACAATTGGTTTTAGCAAGTTCGAAATTTTGACAGCAAAATATCTGCCGGCGTATTTTGGATATGGTCATGCAAGTGATTTAAATTTATTATGCATCATTTTGATGAGTTTAACGTCATTCTTACCATTGATCAGATAGCCGGAATCTTTTGACGGAGACTTAGAATGTGATTCCGAGTATTTATGATTCCATAGCTTGAAACAAATTGAAATATAAAAGTTCTTCCTAATTTCCTACTCAAGCAGGAATCACTTTTTCAGAAAGAAGGAATGGAATCCCACATCAACCATGGGAGTCTCACATGCCTAAGAATGTAATCGTTAACAGTAATTGACTGCGTATATTTATTCCGAAACTGCAATTTGAGACAAGTAAGATTAACTATAAAAGGCTACAATAAGTTTACAATTATGGCAAGAAAAATATGGGATGTTTCCAAATCTTGCATATGTTTATGCAAACTAACTTCATTTTAATTAGTCTATCATCATTCATTTGGGACTTCACGATTCTACCGTTTGAAAAGGATTGTTGAATTTGGAACCCGGAATGACTATCGATTACCTGTCCAAGTTGGAAACCCACCTACTTCAAATTAATCATTTACAAAAGTAGATGAGTTCACATAACATAAAATCTGATAAGTTCCCTCATGAAACCAGCTTCTTGAATAACCGACACTAGCAATTTGATAAACATCCCTTCGCTCTGATTCTTGTCATCCAAACATAGCTACTTCTAGTTTTAGCAAAAGATATAAGCACCCTAGTCTAACATGAGAGAAAATTCCTTTTGGTGGGAGATTCAGACTCATTATGAAGTTAATCTTCTGCAATCAACTCCAACAACTCAATTTCTCGAGCCAAAACTGAAAGCTAGTAATGCCTGCATATAAGCTCAATCTCAAAATCTTTGATGAGGGTTAGGCAGGTCTTGTACCTTTAGCTTCCCCATGCTAGAAGAAACATTGACAATCCTCGGCGAATTAGATAACTTGAGGAGGGGAAGAAATGCTTCAATCATCCTTTCTGCTCCATAGTAGTTTGTTTCCAAACATTCTGTTGCCCACTCGTAAGTCTGAGTCATCAACTCATTCCAATTTAGTTGGTTCCAACTTTCAGACTGCATAGAGTGAGACAATTCAGTAAGGAGACGTATGTTTAACGGGACTTAGAGTGAAAGAATAATACTACTACACTGTCCACTCCCCAGTGTATTCACTAAGGATTATATTTCCGACGAGTATTACGTATAGAACAAATGTAGTCTCCTCAAATATATAGTCCAATCCGATGCTTATATTGTCAAACTAATGGCCCCAAGTGCCAATTACTCATCACAATTCTATATCAGAAGGGAATGAGTACTTCATCACGCTTTCTATGTTAGAGACTCAGAAAGGAAATAGAAAATGTGTAAGACTCACCGGAGTAGCAAAAGCAGCCCCTGAAGGATTGAAAGCATCCCAATTCATCACGACACCACTAATCCCAGCGTTGTTCACCTGCCACAGTCCAAGCTCTCTAAATGAAAGAATCAAAGTTCTTTAATTTTATTTTCTCATGCTTCTTGAAGAAATTGTAAGTGAATTATACACCATTGAGAAGGAAATATATTCCATCCACATAACCAAATACGCTTATCAAACCATTGGATGCTTCAATTTCTTCACATAAATCTTAATTACAGAAAGAAAAAGAAAAAGACTACCATGAGCAACAACTAGGTATTCCCCATGTCACTTCTGTAAAAAAAGAATTTGAAAATTTGACCAAAAATAGCAGCTCCCTATCCCTCCATAAATCCAGGGACTCGAGGGGCTGGACGCTATACATTGAAACACGATAATCCTCCCAAATCGGAACAAAACCCATATCTCAATTTGAAACTTAAATGCAAAGGAGATAGAGCGTATTACTAAGGCCATCCACAGTGGTATAATCAAAAGTTAATTGTTTTTAAAGTTAATAATGTTGGTGCAACAAATGGCTCACAATTGTATAATCAAACTTAGCAACATCCTTAGAAATAATCAAATTTTGGGTTTTGGATAACCAAAATTATCAACCTTTCTCAATAATCAAAATTTATGAACTTCACACCACATAAGTTAACTAGTTCCAAAATTTGATACACGCATGTTTCAACTAGAAGTGATCATTGTGAAGCTCAACATTGTTAAACTTAGCAACCTCTTAAGTGAATAATCAAAAGTTGATGTGTCAACTTTTGGTTTTTTTTTTTTAATTATACCACTGTGATGGCCTAAGTAATACATAATTTTCTAGTAGAAAATAACTGGAATAGGTTTTGAAACAAGAACAAATAAAATTCGAGAAATGGGTTTTCAATCATACCAAAATATCTAGCCTTCCAAACAGGGTCTTGATAAAATCAGCAAGAGAAGCAATACTAGCTGGGTTAGTTATATCAAGCTGATGAAACACCACAAGATCCGAGAGGCCAACCCCTTTGAGTTCTTCAAGAGCCTCAGTACCCTTTTTCTCATCTCTGGCTGTCAATACCACCATGATTCCATTAGAAGCTAATTGCCTGCAGATTCCAAATCCTATTCCCTTGTTTGCCCCCGTAACAATGGCATACCTACAGAAAGAAGAAACAGAGGAAGATGGGCTCGAAAGTTTGCAGCTTTTTAGACACTGAATGAAACTTGCATTCTAACCCAAACGACAAATGGAGTACCTTTTTGTTTCTGCCATATCTGACAAGTTGGGATGTGCCTGAGGAATGGTTGCTTCAGTTCTTGTATAGCTAAACCAGCATCACAGCATAGCCGATCATGGCTTCTGCATTCTCTCTCTCCCAGAGTGAGGAATCAAAGCCCCCTCAACCTTCTATAAAGCTTGCATCTTCTACTTCTTTACTCCCGAAGTCAGTGGTGGCTACAGCAATTTATAATACAATAATAATAGCGTGTTCATAAATTAACTTAATCCTACTGGCTGGTGTATTAATCAATAAACAGAAATGATACTGGTACAGATTTTAAATCTGTACCAGCATGTACAAATGGCATTTTGGGCCTCTTTTGGGTCTCAAAAAAATGATCGGAGTCGCTCATTTTGTTTAGAATACTTTGTTTATGGTCCTTGCAAAAAATAAGGTCAATCCGATACCTGTAAGGACGTTTACAAAACATCCAACTTTGCTTTAGAATTCAGGCCTGAAAGTTGGATGTTTTGTAAACATCTTTACCAGTATCAGATTGACCTTATTTTTTGCAAGAACCATAAACAAAGTATTCTAAACAAAATGAGCGGCTTCGATCATTTTTTTGAGACCCAAAAGAGACCCAAAATGCCATTTGTACGCGCTGGTACAGATTTAAAATCTGTACCAGTAGCACCACTCATCAATAAATGTGTGCAAAATCTCGTATATTAGTATAAGTAGTGTGGAAAAAAAACGTAACCTCTATTCTAAAATATTTTTTTTGATGAGTTTATTTTAAAACAATTAACTACGAGCCAAAATGAGAACTTAAAAGTATGCACTATATTATTTAACAAATTTTTTTTTTAAAGTTATCGTATTACGTAGAAGATAGTATTAAGATTGATCTTTTCGAAAATATGTTGTTCGTTTGGATGGTATGATGACATTTTTTATCGTAGCCTTAAAGTTGAAGGAATATCATTCAAGCTAACGGGATTGCAATGTAGTTGGATTTTTTTTTATAGCTTTATCTGTAATTCTACAAACTAACTAGACAAAAAATAATAAAGTAGTTATTGCCACAAATGCAAAATTAACACATTTAAACCATTGACAATGGAGATGGATAGAGAACGTAGAGCATAATACTTAAACCGCTAGATTTTTTTTTTCCTCCTTATTTTTTTACTACTATAATTTTTTTTCCATTAGGATTTTGAGCTTTGTTCAAGTATGAATTGCCTGGATTGATGGGCTGTTATAAGATTGTAATTGAGTGTTCCAATTGATTGTTGGGTGTTCAATTATTTTTAGGTTAGATTAGATGTTCAAAATTATTAGAATTGGATGTTCATTAATATGACGGTCAAGGACGCGTTTTGGGGTGTTCGTGCGACCATGGATTGCTGGATTGCTCCATGTACAGCCGCCTCTGCTCGGAGTTACGTAAAATGGCTCTTTTTTCTCACTACTATTTACACTTTTGCCCAATTTTCAACGTCCAGCCCAACCACCAAATGCTTTTCGGTGAATGCACCCCTGCTTTTCCAACTACTACGGGGTGTTTGGGAACCCCATTTTCTCATTTTTGCATTTTTATTTTGGGTGTTTGGCACTCCATTATAAGAATGGATTATTGAAAAATGGATTCTTGGTTTTTTGGTTTAGAGGCAAAAACCCAAAAACAGTTCTAGAGGTGTTTTTCACATTTTTGCATTTTTTCATTTTGTGGTCAATTACCAAAATACCCACTTTCCTCCCTTCTTTTTTTCCAAACACTTTTACCATACTCAAAATACATTCTGGTCATAATCCAGAAAACCAAAAAACTAAAAAAATGAACATGAAAAGCCAAAAAGTAGGTTCCCAAACACCCCCTACGTCTTCAATTCCTTCCACCAACCCTGGCTATATCCTCATCACCATCAGAATAGGGGGAGGATGACATGAAAAAAGAGTATACTCTCTTGTAAAAGTTTCATTTTGTTTGATACCCCTTTGAATGGACTTGGTGGAATTAGGGATGGCAAGTGTACCCGCCCCGCCCCGAACCCGCCCCGCCCCGCCCCGAACGGGGTGGGTTTTTCACTCCATTTTCGGGGGTCGGGTCGGGGTCGGGGTAAAATTTCCAAAACCCGCCCGGGTTCGGGTAGGGTTCGGGGCGAAAGTACCCCGCCCCTAAACCCGCCCCGAACCCGCCCCGAAATACCCGCCCCGAAATTACCCGACCCCGACCCGGTGTGTGTGTGTGTATGTGTATATATATATATATATGTATATGTATTTATTTATATATGTATATGTATTTATATACATGTCCTTTAATTTTTTTAGGATTAATCCAAAAAACAATGTCTCTTTACTATCAAGTAGTGTAATCAAATTTAAAAAAGAAATAAAATTGATATTTATTGGTGTTTAGTGGATTTTTTAAAAAGTTTTCTTCAAATATTTATAATAAATCCTACACATAAAGAAATGGAATGAAGTATCTAAAATACTAATTGCAATTAAAAATTTAGATAAAACCGCGATACCAAAATTAAGACACAAAAATAATTTCAAAACTTTTATTTTTTAGATTATTTTTATTTTTATTTTGCATTTTTTAATTTTTTACTTATAGTTTGATTTTTTTAAATTTTTAGGGGGGGGGGGGGGAAACCCCGTTCCCCGATGGGGGGGGGGGCGGGGGTACCCAAAAAAAACCCGGCCGGGGTCGGGGCGGGGGCGGGGGAGGGTAATGATTTTCGGGTCGGGGTCGGGGTATGCAAAAACCCGCCCCGCCCCGCCCCGCCCCGTTGCCATTCCTAGGTGGAATAATGGTTTCTTGCTGAAAGTAATCTAGAGAAGAGTATACTCTTTGGTGGGAAGAAAGTGGGAACGGAGGGAAATTTTTTGGTAAAGGCGACACTGTGGAGGGAAGAAAGTGGAAAAGTTTTGGAGGAAAACTCTATTTTAAACAGATTTGGGTAAAACAAGGGTTTGCCACTGGAAGTAGTAATACCAAATTAGGTTTTTAATCTGGGTAAAATTTTAGGTCAAAATTGGAGATGCTCTAATAAATCAAAACTACTCCAACATTGTTCTAATAAACATTGTAGTTTATAAGTGTATGGGTTTGATACCTGTCTCGAAAAGGCGAGTTCTTTTACCGTCCAATGAGAGGGGTTTGAGGGAGGAGTGATTTGCACCTAAATTTCCTCATAAGAGTCTTCGAAGGATGAAATGTTGCCATGTCAATAGGACATAATAGCATTCCAGAAAATACTAGTTTTGTTCCGTTCGATGCACCTCATTTTTTGTGAAAGATAATACTCCTACCTCATCTGCATTATTACAATCAATATGTCTAGGTACACTATATATATTCACTATATTTTTGGGGGTCCCAAAAAATACAAAAAAAATGTTCATAAATTTTAAAATAATATTTTTATGGGGCCATGCAAAAAATCAGCTCCAACAAATATCCATAAGTATTATTTTTAGGCTTAAGTACTTAAATGGTCCTTACAAAATAGAGTCAGTTTCATTTTCGTCCTTGTAAAATTTTTTGTGTCAATTTCGTCTTTCCAGTTTGTGAATCAGTTCAATGTCACCCTTGCCGTCAACCAGTAGACGGAATTTGCCTACTTGGATAACAGAAACCTTCTTTGGTACTTACCTGACCCATGTCTCTTCCCCCCAATATTACCCACATCGTTTTCTACCAAAAAAAGGCGCACAAGATCAATCTGCCATTCAATTACATTACGAACGTGCGACAAAAAAAATCACAAATGATATAGGTTTAGAGAAAATGTTCTCTAGACTCTTTTCATTCAATAATAATTACACGGCTAAAAAACACACGGCACATGGCCTAAGGCCATGTGTATTGACCGTTGGGCCGTTTCGGATCGAACCCATGATGGCCCGTCGCATAATTCCACAGTTGAATAATTACGATTTTGCCATCCTAGGCTTAAAATGTCATTAGCATTGCTATTAACCAAAACCGGTACACAACTGGCAAGTTCGTTATCCACGTAGGCGAATTCTATCCACCGGTTGACGGCAAGGGTGACATTGAACTAAGTCACAAATTGAAAGGACGAAATTGACACAAAAATTTTACAAGGGCAAAAATGAAACCAACTCTATTTTGTAAGGACCATTTAAGTATTTAAGCCTTATTTCTAGATCCGTAGAGGAGAAACTGTGCAGTTGAGTAGTTTCGCCCTACAAATCCAAATATAATACATACCGATATCCATTGAAGTAGATTTTTTACAGCTCCCCATAAAATATTAATTTAAAATTTATAAACATTTTTTTTAATTTTGTAGGACCCGGGATGAGCCCCACAAAAAATGTATAAACATAATCACCACGAAAATCACGCAACAAACAGTGCTCATTCAACAAAAGATGCTACTTCTTTCCGATCAAAGAAGAGGCCAGAAGGACCGTCGTCAGGCACCAGGGCTAACATCACGACACTTTCCGCGCCTTTTTCTGCGCCCAATTTGCCGTTATTGTTGGTTAAATCTGTTTTCACAAAACCAGGGCAAACACAGTTGATGCGAAAAGTTGGATACTTCTTGGCTAAAGTCCTTGTATACGAGTTCAACGCAGCTTTGGATACTTTATAGGCAGGCCAGAGAGGAGGCCACCCTTTGGTTCCGATTGAGCCCTCTTTGAAATCTTTAAGAAACGCGTTCAATACCTCTTCAATTCTCTCTTCTCCAAGGCCTTCGGCGTCATTCAACACTCGTCTAGCCCATTCACTAGCTATACACTAGAAAAAATAAGAGACAAATTAAGCTTAACAAACACATGGGTACAATAAACTTCCAAGACCATGGAACAGAATTTCTAATTCCCGGCAGACCACAACGAAACATTAGCGAAATTCTGAAGTTTTCATGTTCCCAACCACCAAGGGCTATTTATGCTACTAAAGTACCTTTAACTTTCCCCGCTCGGAAGAAACATTGACGATTCTTGGAGAATTTGATAAATGGAGGAGGGGAATAAATGCTTCAATCATCCTTTTTGCTCCATAGAAGTTTGTTTCCAAGCATTCTTTTGTCAGCTCATAAGTCTGAGTAATCGCTGCATTCGCTTTGATCTGCAAACGAGACAATTCAGTTCAGTCCTCATGGTAGGTCTTGTCTACAACTCACATCCACAGTTCTATATTGGAAAGGAAGGGTTCATCACCATTCTCCCCCCAACGAATAGTGCAACAAAATAACCTTTTGTCATCTTACAAAAGAGTCTGTTCGTTTGACGGGCTATTAGTGAACACCACTAGCAAAAATGCAAACTAAAACCAAATCATTATTCCATCCTTGATCCTACAACTTTGGATCGTCCACGTCAATTATTTTTCCTCATTTCACAAAATTCAATTCTATAACTTGGTTCAAACTCTAACTGAGCTTCTAGGTCTCGTATCCACCCTTTTAGCTCTTAATATTCTTATGAACCATTTTATAGTCCTCTTCAATTAAAGGGGAAGATTATACATATCAATTTGAATGTACTCACCGTAGAACAAACGGATCATGTGTAAAGACTCACCTCACTGCCAGCATCACGCGAAATTTTAAAGGCATCCCAATCTACCGTGGCCCCCAGAATCCCAGCATTGTTCACCTGCAATAATTAAAGCTTTCTCATTATCAATTCAAAGAACTCCTGGAACTGTAAAAGAAGAGAAAAATCAAAGATATCTACAGAAAATGAAGAGACCAGACCATTACGATTTACAACTCAACCAGCAGTGCAAAAATTACTCCTATGTCTTCTCATGGCAATCACTTCTTTTATTTATTTGCGTATTGTGCAATCAACTGCTCAATTATATCAAGATATCCAAATATCGTTATCAAATTCCTGGATGGATGCTTCAAGCTGTGTTCGGATCATGAATTTATGTAGAGATCTCAATTTCACTTCCTTATCTGTCCTTGACCTTTTCCCCCCGTTATTAATCCCTCAACAAACCATGATCCAAACCAAAACCCACCCACGTTGCGATTTTGACGAGATAATGCAAAGGAGTAACTGGACACTCAAATGGCCACTCAATTATACAGAATTCCTATAGAAGATGAACAGGGATAGGTTTCAAAGAATAAGAAAGAAAGAAATAACTTGGAACTGGGTTTTGAATCGTACCAAGATATCTACCCTCCCAAATTGAGTTCTGATAAAATCAGCAAAAGAAGCAATACTAGATGGGTTGGCTACATCAAGCTGATGAAATACCAAAAGATCACAGAGGCCAAACCCTTTGAGTTTCTCAATAGCTGAAGTACCCCTTTTCTCATCTCTTGCAGTCAACACTACCATGATTCAATTAGAAGCTAATTGCCCCAGATTTCAAATCCTATTCCCTTATTTGCCCCTGTAACAATTGCATACCTACAGAAAGAATAATACAGAATGATGGGTTTGACTTGTGAAGCTTGGAGCTATAGGGAATTAAACACAAATTCTACCCATATGGCAAATTAGTACCTTGTTTCAGCCATGGTCAACAAGTTGGGATGTGCTTGAGGATGAGGAATCCTCCACAAGCTATTACATTGTCAACTCCATTGGCGAAGCATAATTTATCACCTGCATCCTTCAAATTATTATGGTTACATTTCACGTTGCACCTCCTATAAATTACGTCAACTCCCATTTGGCCCTTGCATTTTACATTGTGACAGAAAAAACCCCACACATACAGTTGAATCCGACTT
>WJXA01000345.1:0-102709 GCA_014282245.1 Rhododendron simsii
GGTGCACTACCGTATCACCTTAACCCATTGAGACATACATTTATGGCATAATTTTTACCACTTTAGAGGCATGCCATCGCTTCAACCTTTTCCCATATTATTAATCGGTGAACAAATTTGGATTGTCACAGTGAAAGAAAAGAATGGCAGTGTTTCAACGGCTCTCTCGATCGCGTCTACTTCGTACCCTACACCACCACCAGCACCCGCTCTCTAATCGTTTCTCTCACTCCATCTTCCCTCAGCTTTCCCCTTCCTCACCCACTCCCACAACCCCTAACCCTAGCACTGATTCCCGCATTCGCCTCCCCATCTCCCAATATGAAAATTTCACCTCCAAATTCAGATTCAATTCCAGCGCATTATTATTACAGAACGCATGCATCTCCACGTCGTCCAGCGTAGCTGAAAAGGAAGGTGGTGCTCCGAAGACCAATGGTGGCGATGCCGGTGGTTCAAAGAAGACTGGGGAGGTGTCTTGGGTGGATTTGTACTTGCCAAAGAAAGCCCGGCCGTATGCCCACCTTGCTCGCTTGGATAAGCCTATTGGGACGTGGTTGCTTGCTTGGCCTTGCTTCTGGTATGATTTTTTTGGTTGTTTGATTTCTAGTTGTTTTTTTTATTTTATGCCTTTTACTTCAAATCAGTAAAGGTAAATGTGCGTTGCACGTGGTATCTCTTCAATAAGGTTGAAGCTAATTTTACACCATCCTCAAGTGGAGTGGTAGCCTGGTAGGCACCATGAACCCCATGCATTTGACTTTCTAATCTCACGAACTCCAATTAACACTGCTGACTTTCGCATAGGAAAAGAAATTACACCATCCTAGTACTTTATTTAGATTTTTTGACCTGCATAAATATAATAGATTTGGCACCATTTTGAATGTCTCAAATATAACATGCACAACTCTAGAATTAGTACTAGAATGTGTGGCATTTCTTATACTAATGCTAGCTATTGGAGTGTGTCACACCTAATAGTGAAACAAAGAGTTAAAAAGCATATGATTGGTATTGTGTTTAGTCCAAAAACAAAGAGTTAAGAAAAACACATGATCAGTATTGGGTTTAGTCTAAGGTTCTTTTGTCAACTTTTAGCCTTTGAAAATACTGGAGCTACAAACTGAGCAAAGCTTGTCAACCCAACTTCTTGACATCCAACACGAATGAACTGCAATGTTAGAAGCTATTTTATTATGACCGTACTATGCATAACGAAGGAAGATGCTCCTCTTTAACCAGTATAGTCGTATCCAAAACTTGTGGACATGTCTTGCCCTAAGAAAAGGATCCCTCCAAGAAAAGAAAAGGAAAGGTTCAAACCGTTATTTCCAAATGAGTTCAATTATTTTATTCGTTCAGTTACAGATTGGAGCTTACGCCAAACGTGGACCGCCCCAATAGGACACTTGTGCTGTGGGTGCAGGTTTCTCAATGCAATCTTTCAAAGAGACTCGAAGCAGTACATTTCGGAATTGAATTCAACAAACAACAGACGATCTAATTTCAGTGTGGAATGAAAAATCTTCATGGTAGTTACTTTACGTGCCAGTATAATGGCATTAACCGGGGGAAGTTATTTATCCAATAATGCTAGAACCACACACAAACTCTCTCTCTACCCACACGCACATACACTCTTAACATATATGCTTGCAAAGGGTTGAAAAAAATAAATGCATTTCTTTCCCTAATTAAACGTAATTGGTTCTTTAATTCCTTAGGTAGGTGGGATTGATATTATTTTGGAAAGAATAATTACATACATTGCCAACATAAGATTTACATATGTAATGAATTTTAGCTTCAATTAAGTACTGCCACATGTCGCATTCATGTTGCTCCTCACGAAATGTCATTCTGCAATACTATACAGTATAGATTTGTTGTAGCCACATCAAATCTCCATCCGTGTTTGGTGGTCCATTTTCGGCATTCATGTATGTTTTAAATTGTCTACAATTGACCTAATTGAGATCTATCAAATAAGATCTATATTGCGTATTTTTAGAGATTCACATTATATCATGTAGGATTACTGGATTATACGTCCATTGCTATTAGTCCATCAAACAAACAGGCTTTTGAGTCTTTCAATGATCTGGAGAACTGCAGTTGCAAGATTTTGTGGGATAAAATATTCTACTGACACTTCCCTTAGGGTCATATTCATTGATTCAGGTCAATTACATTGGCAGCATTCCCTGGTAACCTTCCTGATTTTAAAATGCTGACGCTATTTGGCTGTGGGGCTTTGCTTTTAAGAGGTGCCGGGTGTACCGTTAATGATCTCCTTGACCGGGATATTGATACCAAGGTACTTCCTGAGCTTTTTGTTCCTAAATGAAATGCTGTTGGAATAGATATCCATTGTCTTAGTGATAATATGGCGAAAAGTCATGCGCTCTTGGGTTGATTTTCTTATAAGTAAATGTGCCAATTAGAAGAAATAGTCTCACGAACTACATTACGAATTGATAATTACAATGCTTTCTCCCTTTTCAGAACCTCCCTGGTGAAGCTCTTTAATTAGTCATTTGATGCCAGGGTTGTTTTTAATCAGGATTGGTGGTACCGTGCAATGTTTCTCTTGATTGGCGCTGGTGCAGAGGTTTTCATTACTTGTCAAATAAGAGAATATCAAATTCTTGCTCATTTAAGTTATAAAGATTTGTATTTAAAAACCACCATGGATTGACAACTTGATAATGAGCACTGAGCTGTGCTGATTATGTGGCTTTTAGCGACCAGATTATGTTATGTTATGATAACTGTTACAAATATTTGAACATCTTATGGTCCAATCTCCCTATCTCCCAGCTAGTTTGAGGAAGTAGTTCGATTTTCGTACAAGTAAATGGGCCGCTTAAAAGACTTTGTAAAAAGTGAGATAAAAATTACACTCTTTGAGTTCTGTCATGTTATTTTTTGAACGGTGTTGGTGCAGTCCTTATTTAGATTGACACTTCATAATTTGTTTTAGTTATTTTAATGCTCGTTGTTTGGAAGAAGTTTTTCCCTTTTTGCCTCTCCATGATCATATCAGCACTGTTCTAACTTTGAGGAAAGCATTTTCTGTTAATCATCGTTCTTATTCATCGAACGATTATTCTTGTCTGCTTTCCGTAGTGGAATGTTTAGAATTTTACTGTGCAGGTAGAACGTACAAAATTGAGACCAATTGCAAGTGGAGCTTTGACACCATTTCAAGGCGTTTGTTTTCTTGGATTTCAATTGCTTTTGGGCCTTGGCATTCTCCTCCAACTGAACAATTGTAGGTATGGGTCATCTCAACCTCTGTGTGTGTGTGTGCGCGTGTGGTGGTTGTTTGGGCGATCCTAGGAATCACCTGGACACTTATGAAGAATTGTTATCAATAAACGGCTTTATGGGAAGTGCCTTCAAATATCGCTACCATTAAATGAGCCAAGTCTTCTTGTTTTATTTTACAGTTCTTTTTAATTGTGGAGTGGCATTATTTATTAGTGCTTTTCCTTCTAGCAGCCTCTCCAATTTTAAAACTTTGCTATTGCTGCTGATTCAGAACTGTAATTAATTAGGGGATGGAGTTCAGTCATTTTGGTTTACCTTGCATTTCTAGAGGCATTAATGAAATATATGCTTCTCTTTATCTTGATCCAATGACCGAGGAGAACTACAAAATAGGGCTTAGCTTGCTTGAAGGTGTCAGGGAAACGAGTCTCTTCATGGGTGCACTTTAATTGTGCATCTTATGTTTGTATTGATCTAAGCTGGAATGTGTAGAGTCCAGTTGTAGTATACAATAATGGACTCCAAAGCTACTCAAACCATCAATTAAGCAAAAGCTACTTATCCAAAAATTACCACCTTTAAATGCTATCCTGTTCACCAATTATTTTCCCTTTATTGATCAAATGTTACCAGTTCCGGTATGTAAACCAAGTATACAATGCAAGCAAGGTGTTGAGTTAAGTCTTGCAACAAGCGCATCCCCCCTTTAGGAGGCCTTGGCATAGTTGGGTTCTCTGCTTTGGTGTGATTTAGCCATGGATGCTTAGTGGAGATCCTCGTAGCCCGATAACCTAAGGGTACCTTTGCAAGGTTTGTACGAGGGTGAAAATGCCTATGCTTTATTATTATGAAGGTGGGAGAAAAGATAAAACAATGAGAATATTAACTTGAGTTGGATAAGATTGACGAAAGATTTTCTAAATTGTAAAATTGTTTTTTTGCATGCAATTATTCTATTGCCACACATGCATGGAAACCCAAAATGACAGTAAATGTGTAGCGTGGGAAAGATTCACATTTTTGGTTCACAGATCTGACTGAATTAGTTCTGTGGGCATCGGCACGCATGCATACACAGAAGGGTATTAATTGAATACAAATATGGAAAATAAATGAAGAGCCATATTTATGTGCAAGTCTAGTTGAATCAACTCTTGTACATGTATTTTTTGGGGGTGCTTCAGAAATTCAACTCTTGTACGTGTATTTGTTATGTTCATTGGGCAGTTGTTTGAAAACTAATGTAGCATATGTAATATGTTAAATATTGTCGTTTATGTGCTTTCCAACAGCCGTGTTTTGGGGGCTTCTTCCTTGCTGCTAGTCTTCTCTTATCCCCTCATGAAGAGGCTGACATTTTGGGTAATTCTTTTAAGTATAGGTTTTTGTCAATGGTACTCTTCTTTTCTTCTGATGAAGATTTCTGGGAAGTTTGACTGATTTTACTATCTACGGATGGTGCAGCCGCAAGCCTATTTAGGTTTGACCTTCAACTGGGGAGCATTATTAGGATGGTCTGCAGTTAGGGGAAGTCTTGATCCTGCCGTTGTCTTCCCACTTTACATTTCTGGGGTGTTCTGGACACTTGTGTATGACACAATATATGCACATCAGGTACAAATGTTTTCTTTTTAAATTTTGAATCATTTGCTTACTTTTCTAACTATTGTCTAGCTCAGATTCATTCCTACAAAAGTACCCTAGCAAAAATATGCTATATAATATCTGAATAATTTCTTTTTGCTATCAAACACTTGTGTTCGTGCATAATTGAACATGCAAATTTTTTTGTTTATGTTTTGCGTGCATAATTGGCTGGTTTAAAAAACTGTTGTAGTAGTTGAACTGTGTGATATTTGTTCAAGTAACTATGGAAAATGAGGTGGCCTCTACGTGAAGAGTAATTGTTTGTCGTGCATGCAGGATAAAGAAGATGATATGAAAGTGGGTGTTAAATCTACTGCCTTGCGGTTTGGGGATTCAACTAAGGAGTGGGTTACAGGATTTGGTATAGCATGCATCAGTAGTCTTGCACTTAGTGGATTCCATGCTAACATTGGTATTGACTTGGACTTTGTTTCATGTTTGGTTCTTTTATGGTTAAATGGAGTTGGCTCATACTCTCTCTGTCTCTCTGGGTGGAGCAGGATGGCCATTTTACGTATCTTTGGCAGCTGCCTCTGGTCAACTAGCATGGCAGATTTTTATGGTTGATCTTTCTTGCCGGGCTGACTGCAATAGGAAGTGGGTATTACAGTTTCCGCTCAACTTTTGCCGATGGGCCAATATGAAATTATATTGTTTTAGGATAGTATGGATATTGAATTTTGACCGTTTGCGACACTTTGATGAAAACAAGCTATAATTGACCTAGTATTTCTTGCGAATGAACTATAAGTGTATAATTAATTTGGTTTCTTATGTCGTAATTGAAATGCAGTCATTTCTGATTTAATGACGATTAATGATGAGTTTTGTAAAATGATTCCTTTTGTGCAACGTCATTATAGGTGGTGTTGGAGGGGTTCTTTCCTTCCCAAATTCAATCCAATCACTATTCTAATGCTTGAAATCATAGCTTTCAGAATGTTGGACAGAATATCTATCTTTACCCAATTATATGTTCTAATTGTTCTCCTGGTTTCAGCGATAGAAGCTTTCCGCATTCCCATCTCGCTGTCTCACCCTGGCCCACCTTCCTCCCTTGAAACCCCAAGTTTATCTCAGTACATCTGTTTCACTATCTTAACTGTGTAAGACGTCCCAATCTCTAAGGGCTGGTTTATCTGATCACGCTGCTGATTCCAGTATCCATGCTGATAAACGCATATTCATCTAATATCAAATAGGAATTCAAAATAAAATGTTGTGAAACACTCACGTTGAGAGTCTTTATGCTGTAAGATGATAACGAGGTTTTCTTTTTCCTTTTTAGTTGGTTTTTATTCATTGTTATTTGAATTTTTCTGTAATTTACTTTGAAATTCAAATGTAGTAGCCAGGAAAATTTCTGCCTTTGTGGCTGTCTGCCATATGTGTCATGTCAAATTTCAACTATCTTGTTTTCCTTTGCTTCCCCTTGATGTTACTGGTCAACATAGCTGTGGTACCATATTTCTGAGCCAAATTCATTCCTACTTCAATAATAGATTGATCAAGTAGTATCGGGAGACAAGTCTCTAGTCTTTGTACAGCTCCAATTATCAGTGAGCTGTTATTCACATTTCACACACACCTACTGAGTATGTACTAGCGAAACACTAATCCCAAGCTTTAGAGGAAGTCCGTAATAGGAGAAGATAAATAGAGGAATTCACATCCTGGCATGTTAACTTTGCTTAATCAGGGCTAAAAGGTCTGGTAAGGCAAGTTCTCTGTGTCTTTGGTTTTGACTTTCTCGAACATGCTACCATTTTACGCACTCAAGTCTGGAAAATACTGATTGCTGGTACCCTTTTCTGATCTTTTTGCCAGATTTGTCTCCAACAAGTGGTTTGGTGCTCTTATTTTCAGCGGCATCTTATTTGGAAGACTTGTATCCTAAAGGTATAGTTTCCTTCAGAACGGTCTGTAAAACTTATGCAATTTAACATTGAGTTTGTGGGAACTAGTGTTTTATGCTTTTTTTAGAACTCATAAACGTCCATTTTGGAATGTTCGCTATTAGTTGGGGATGGCTGCAAACATACCGAGCTGCTCGCAAGCAGCTATAAAGCTCGGCTCGGCTCGGCTAGACTTGTTTAGTAATCGAGCCGGGCTTGATCTCAAGTTGTGGACTCGTTTACTAAACGAGCCAAGCTCAATCAAAAGCTCAGCTCGTTTAAAGAGGCTCGTTCGGTAAATTAGCAAATCCCAGTTCGTTAAGGGCTCAGCTAGTTTACAAATGAGCTGAGCCCGAGCTCAAGTAGTATTTGACATAAAGGGTAAGAAATATGCTAAACAAAAAAATGGGAGAGTGCTAGAGTAACTTCACTTCAACCTAACTTTTTATCTCCGTCCGTCTCCCTTTTTTTCCCCTCTTTGGAATTGATTTTTGCACTCCCCTTTTACCAGTTGCACTTCTGTTTTTATTCTTAGTCATTTGAATTTACTACACTACCCTTTGATTGTAAAATATTGAACCACTGAAAATGGAGAGAGTTGTAAATTCAAATCAATAAAGTAAAAGAAATGAGTGTTGTTATAAAAAAGGGAAGCATGAAAATCACTACTTTTTTTCCCTTTTGAGATTATCTCCCCCTCGCAAACCCATATGCGGCAGATAATCATGTTGGTTAAGATTGAAAGCAATAAAAACACAACTTGAGGAAGAGAGGTATTCTCACCTTGAGATAATCTGGATTATGAAAAACTTCTCATTCGAAAATATTTCTAATATAACTTTGACCCCTCTTAAATCAATCTTTATGCAGATTTTTCATCAGTTGTGAAGGTGCTGCAAGTAGATATAACCACCGATTGCTGAGTGCATAGCCAAATGTGATAGGATGTAGGGAAGTGTGGTTCCTAACCAATGAAATCATATGGAATTGTTGGCTTGCTGGAGAAATCATGGAATTCTCCCCCCACTCCCTCCCCCTAGAACCCTCCTTACACCCTTGTGAACGCATTTTGAATAATTTTGTGTCTTTGTATGGAACTAATGGAAGTATAGAACTAGCAAATGTAGATTGCATTATTAATTATTATCTTCTTTTGCAATTTTGGTTGGATAAGGGTTAAAGGGGCTGCTGTTTAATCAGGCATTGGATGGCTTTCCGAAACACATCTGGAACCGCGGGAGACAAATTTCATTGCTGCCCGCAAATAGTAGATCACAAAAATGTATCTTAAACTGATTCTAGAAGGCGTAAAAGACGGTTGCTGCTACTTTTTTATTAGATTTTGGAAGCTGCTTTCAGGCTGTCAGAAATTGATGAATAATGCACATTTCTGAGGTTTGTGTGCTCTCAGTAGTTAAAGTGAGCCACAAGTTTTTGCAGAGGCTGCCGTTATGTTTTCGCGACCGGATTTGTGTCAATGCAAGTGTGGTTAGGTTGGAGTCGCTGTTGTAACACCCCCATCATTTTGTAGCTAAATCTATCGGCAAGGAAATACAAATGATAATCTTTCTTCATTTTTGGCTTCTGATTTTCTGGGCAGTTAGTACCGGAAGTTGGGGAAATGCATTTGGTGCCTTAACTCCAAGCTTTCTCCTCAGGTCTTCTTGTATAACGAAGTAGTTGAATGTTTGCTTTTTGGATTTCTGAATCCTCCCTTTTGTTGTATAACAAAGTTGTTTGTGAATTCGTTTGTGTATGTTGGTTTTTGTGCTTTTCTTTTTTCCTTTTAGACTCCTCTTGGACCTTGTTCTTTTTTAGTAGAAAATCATCCGAGTTGTATTGATACGAAAAATCATTCCTGTTACGTGGATACGAAGAAGCATCAGTATGAAGCACCGACATCTCTAGAGGTCGAAGAATCGCAGTGTCAGGACACGTGGACATGGCGGGACACCTCGGAGATACGTACGCGACACGCCGTGGCGTGTCCCATATTTTAATATTAAATTTTGAGGGGGACACGGCTGGGGACATGGTGGGGACACTAATGGGGACACGGCAGGGGCCAAACTGCAATTTTTTAAAAAAATTTGGGGGCCAAACTGTAATTTTTGAAAAAACTTGGTGGTCAAACTGTAATTTTTTAAAAAAATTTGGGGCCAAATTATAATTTTTTTTAATTTTCTGGGTGTTAAACTATAATTATTTATTTATATATATATATAACTAAATAAATATACACGTGCCGTGTCCCCCGCCGTGTCCGTGTCCCCATTTTTTTAGAATTCCCGTGTCCTGGTGTCCGTGTCCGTGTCGGTGCATCATATTTATTCGTGATCCGTGTTGAACTCTTGTATATTTTTCTTTTTCTTTACTACGATTAGTGTTGTAGATTGAGAAGAGGAAAATCTGCAGAGGTGCTGATTGTTTAGGCAATACATGAAGTTCTTGAATACTTTTCGGTTGATCTTGTTTGATGTCCTTTGGCTCTACGTTTGGAGGCAGTTCCTATTCGCTCGTATGATGTCCAAGTAAAGTCTGTGACTCTGTGTACTTTGGCAGCCTTAATGGTCATCAATTTGTTTTCTTATGATGAGTTTCCAGTTATTTATAGCTTTCACTTTAGCTTGTTCAATGTCTCGATAAACCTACAACCTCCAATAACATACCCAAGCAACCACATCAAAGAGAATTCTCAGTGAGACCTTGAAGTCTCTATGTGAGACGAAGGTTCTAATGTTTGAAGGGATTCAGGGAATAAATATAGATCTATCAAAGAGGTAAAACACAAAGATGAGAAACAACTTGCGTTATGATGAAGTGTAGGACAAGAATTTCCTGGGAGAATGATTGATCCTCCAGTGGAAGAGGTAAACCTCACTTTCTCCCATTTTGTGGATGACACTCTAGAAGAAATGAATGAAGAGTATAAAATGTATGGAGTCTCAAGAGCTTCAATCCCATTTATCTTGATTCTTGCCCTAAGAAGAGTGTGACTGTACAAATATAGCCTTCGTTCTCCACCAAAAGATATGCATCAAGGTCACGAAATTGCCTACTTATTATGGTATGACATTAACAATACAAGGGTAAGTTGTCATGAATGCAGTATGTCTCTTCCATGTGAGTGTCATTCAGCAGATCCTTCCAAGAAGTTCACAGAAAGGGAAAGCTGATATCAAAATTGTAGAGAATTGTTATTCATATTTAAGCAAACTAGGATGCTTTTAATAGCTAGCATCCATTTATTTTAGTTAATCCGCATACTTTCTTTTGGTTCTGATGCCTATTTGTATGTTTGAAAAATATGCCTAAGTTGGGTTTTGTGGTGTTACTTTTTCCGTATCCGTAATAACCTTTTCGTTAAAAGGTTTTGCTGATTTAATCTCTTTGTCTGGCAGACTGGCATGTTACAAAATAATTAGTTTCCGTTAAATTTTGTCTTGAATTTTTTGGAGGATGTTGCTGACAGTGATGCCATGGTTATCCACTTTATTGATACAGGAGCCAGAGTTGTTGGTCAACATCAAAGAACATGTTCTTGTTCCTGAACACCAGCTCCTTGCAAATGAGGAAAAGAAGACTTTGCTGAATAGGTATACAGTCAAAGAAACACAGGTCAGTAAGTTACATGGACTTTCAGCTATTAGCTTGCTCTGTCATGGTTATAGAAGTTCAATGACTAGTGTTGGTATAACTTAACTTGGTGTTGCCATTCCCTCTCTAACAAATGATTCAGCTACACATCTGCTGGAATTGTTGCTGTTTTAGAAGTCATGGCGATAGTTTCCTTCTTCATATCTGAATGCGAAAATGGGCTTCAGTTGGCAACTTTGTCAGGTAAAAATGTTACTACTACTTATGTTGCAATGCCCCTATGATTTAATTCAGGAGAGTGATTGAATCTTTGGAGGAAATGCTTGCATAGTGTTAATATTTTTGTGGAATAGGAATTCAGCTTGTTTTAGGGATATGGTTTCGTTCAGCTTGTTTTAAGCTCGTAAATAACAGTTTCTAGTTCATACTGTCATTGCAAGGCCTAATGTGCAGTCAGTAATTTTTTTGTTCATAACTAAGCAGTTCATATAGTGAAACTAGTTAAAAGATAATCGAGGCCCAAATACCAAATCAAACTCTGCAATGTCGCATTAAGTTGCTTTAAATAGAGGAATGAGAAAAACCGCAATCTGTAATTGTCGTCTCTTTCAACTTGGACATCCGTTGTTGTAGCAGATTCTTATATACGTTTTCATCATTGTCCCCTTGGTATCTTTTTTTTTCTTCTTCACATTCTACCTGATGTTAAATTTTTTGTTTCTGCTTTTGGTTTCATATGATGGCTGGGTTCCAGCTACCTCGAATTCAGGTGAGAGATTCAGTTGCTAGATATTATGGACTGAAGCGTGGGCAAGTTGTAAAAATCATTCGACCAAGTGAGACTGCAGGCCGTTGCCTCACATCCCATTATGTTGTTTATATTTCCTCAATTAACCTATTTTTTTTTGTAGTGGAGTGGACTTCTAAAACCTTGTCCTTTTGTGTGTGTGTGTGTGTGTATATATATATATATATATTTGAACTGGAGAACGTTGTTCTAGTTGAAAGCCCATCCTTGTGTTGCAACTAGAGGCCGAGTTGAAGGAAAACAGAAACGATGGGGAGTACCATGTAGGTAGAAGAATGAGGAAAGGCATTCTGCATTTTTGTCTATGAAATGAGTACATCATGTATTAAATATCCATTCAAAATGGAGAACAAAAATCAAGATAAAAAACAATGGCAAAGGCAACAAAAAGAAAAGAAAATAATACTAGTATGATAGGAGTATAAATATTCTACCTAGGTCATATTAATAATAGGGACTATAACAATGAAAATGATTTCTACACTTTCCTTTTAGCCATCAATATTCTTTTTTTTTTTTTTTAATTCACATGAATTAACGATATTGTCCTTGAATGTGTGAAGAGGTGTATTGAAGAAAAGGGCAAAATAATAAATTCAAGTGAAGAAAGACAAAAAAATGAGTGTGGATGGCTAAATGGAGAGTGTAGAAATCAATTCCCCTTTAACAAATGAATTTAAATGGATGCAATTTTTAGTTCTACGAAAAATAAAGGACAAAAATACAATAATAAAGAACAAGTAAATACGAAGAAGAAAAAAACTACTCCCACTACTTTTGGAGAACTATAGGAAAACAAGGAGGCAATTTAAAATCGAATGGAGGGGTGTTTCGGGTACTGAATAAATTTTGAAAGAGAATTTATTGCAATTAAATTGTTAACTGTTTCTGGTACCGAATAAATTGTAGGCGAGTATAGTTTAATGTAAACATGATCATAAAATAGCCTACCTTTTGTAACGAAGCGGAAACACTACTTATGAGTATTAGGTGCCGTTCCAATTTTTTTGTTACTTTTTTTTTTCAAAAATAATGTAATTTGAATATCAAAAATTATGTGTTTATACAAATCATTTTTCTACTAATATGGATCTTGTTTGATAAATGTCATTGAGATCTTTTAAACGATGTAAAAAAAATTGAAAAATTATTTTTCATTTTCATTATACTTGAATTTAAAATTACAAATTTTTTTTGAAAAAGAAGGTTTAGAAGGTTAGTGGAACAGGGACTTTGTTTGGAGGGAAACTTTAAAAAAATTTCCAATTCAAAAAACACTCATTACTCCTACTCTCATTTTTTTCATTTCTCTGTCTATTCGCCAATTATTATTTTCATTTCTCTCTCTATTTCTATTTACTCATTACTCTTATCTCCAATCATTATCATATTTATTTCTCTACTCATTATCCAAAAAATCAAACTAAAAACTCATCCAAACACACTACAAATAAAGCTAAAATAGCCATGGCAAAAAATGTCCGTAGTCGGAAGTGCCGAAGTGTCCGCTCAAGCGTAGGAATGGCAACGGGGCGGGGCGGGGCGGGGCGGGTTTTTGCATACCCCGACCCCGACCCAAAAATCATTACCCGGCCCCGGCCCCGCCCCGACCCCGGCCGGGTTTTTTTGGGGTACCCCCGTTCCCGCCCCGATCGGGGAACGGGTTTACCCGCCCCGCCCCGTAAAAATTTAAAAAAATTAAAGTATAAGTAAAAAAAGGTTAAAAAAAAAAAAAAGCTAAATAAAAATAAAAATTATCTAGAAAATAAAACTTTTGAAATTATTTTTATGTCTTTTGGTATCACAATCAAATTTAAACTTTTAATTGCAATCAATATTTTAGATACTTCATTCCATTTTTTTATGTGTAGAATTTAATGTAAATATTTGAGGAAAACTTTTTAAAAAATCCACTAAACACCAATAAATATCAATTTTTATTTCTTTTTAAAATTTAATTAGGCTACTTGACAGTAAAGAGACATTGTTTTTTGGATTAATGCTAAAAAAATGAAATAACATGTATATAAGTATATATATACATATATAAATAAATACATATATATATATATATATAAGTATGCCGGGTCGGGGTCGGGTAATTTCGGGGCGGGTATTTCGGGTCGGGGTCGGGGCGGGTTTAGGGGCGGGGCACTATTACCCCGAACCCTACCCGAACCCGGCCGGGGTTCATTTTTTTTACCCGACCCCGACCCGAAACCCGAAAATATTATAGAAAACCCACCCCGTTCGGGGCGGGGCGGGGCGGGGCGGGTTGGATTGCCTAGCCTACTCAAGCGCCAGGTATTACAGAAATTGGTGGTAAAAACGCCAACAGCCCCTTCCCTTTTCTAACTATTTCACAACTTTCCCCCTTTCTTATAAAACCTTTTCCTTTTCACGAACTTCTCCTTTTTCTAAGAAAGTTTTTGAAAACTAATCCTTACTGCCCCGTTCCAGAACCAAAATTTTTCTTTTTAATTTTTTAAGAAGGCAATTTTAAGTTTCAAAATTATGGATTTATTGAAATATAAAAATATGCAATATGGATATTATTTGAAAGATCAGATTTTGTGTACGTTGCAAAAAAAATTGAAAAATTATTTTTCATTTACATTATTTTTGAGTTTGAAAATGTGAAATAAACTGCTTATTTTTTAAGAATGTTTCTGAAACGGGGCCATCGAGTTTGGCCCAACTTATTCATTTTATATAAGTACCTATTTTATGTGGATATCTTCTTAATTTTATGTCAAATTTACTTTTTATTTATTTATTTCCAATAGACCGATCTGAAATACTTCCTTCGTCCTTATTTTTTTGTTCCTCGTCCTATCCTAACTTGATAAAAATTAGGGGAAATTACAATAAGCCCCTTCAACTATACCTCGGTAACGAGCTGCCCCCTTCATCGTTTAACTCAGACACTTAACCCCCTTCATCTTTTTTCGCGTGACACTTAACCCCCTACCGTTAGTGAGCCGTTAACGGAATTGCTGAAATTACCAATTTACCATCTTTGGGCTATTTTTGTTTCGCTTATAACTTTTCGTAGGAAACTCTGTTTCAGCCCGTTCTTTTTTTAGAACTCTTGTTTTTTCCTCTATTTTATGGGTCTATAATAATTTTAGTATGGTTACCTTACGCTTTCTAAGGAAATTACATATTTACATCTCCTTCCAAAATATCTTCTTTTTTGGGTTTTTTTTTGTCTTGGTCTTGACTTGAGCTTCATTTTCTTGGGCTAAAATACTAAATTAAGGTTTTGGAAAGTGTTTATCAAAACATTTTATTTTCCTGATTGCTTATTTGAGTGGCCTTTTTTTTAAACCTTTGATCAATTTTTTTTCTCTTTTCCGATTCCTTTATCAAAGATTAACCAAAATAGTATTTAACTAAAAAACCCACTAACACAATAAGATTCTTGTATAAATAAGCGAATGAGCGTAGGGCAAACCAAATCGGCAGCCAAAGGAAAAAAAACAAAACAAAAAAAAAACTTTTTTTAGCACCATCCACAAAAATAGCCCAAAGAGGGTAAATTGGTAATTTCAACAATTCCGTTAACGGCTCACTAACGGCAGGGGGTTAAGTGTCACGCGAAAAAAGATGAAGGGGGTTAAGTGTCCGAGTTAAACGATGAAAGGGGCAACTCGTTACCGAGGTATAGTTGAAGGGGGCTTACTGTAATTTCTCCTAAAAATTAATTATAACTTTTAATTATTAGTACTACTATTTATATATAATATGGATCTTCTTTAATAGATCTCAATGAGCTATTTTAAACTATGTATTCAAAATTACCTAAAAGATTATAGATTGTAAGATACAATCAATTGAAAAGTAGCAAGGACTCCCAAAAGAGACTAAAGAATTGAGATGGAGGGAGTACCAAGAATAAATAAATAAATAATGAAAAGCTTAAAAAATTACTAAACATAATTATTCAAAACAAGTAGACTTTTTCAAATTTTTTTCAAGTCTATCTTTGACTTTTAAAAAGTTTTGGTCATAATTTACTTAGATTGGTCAACTTGAAGAAAAAAACAACTAATAAATTTGATGTAAAATTAACCAACACCAAATAAGGTTTGTGAATATGGCAAAAGCTAAAAAGTACTCCTAGTAGTTTTGAAATCTTTTCCTTGAGAAAAGGAGAAAATTCGTGCGGTATTTGGACAAGTGTGAAAAAGGACAAGGTTTTGGGAGCGGATTGAAAAAGAAAAAGAAAAAGAAAAAGAAAAAGAAAAAGGGGGAAGGTAATGTAATAGTTAGAAAAGTGGAGGGGTTATTGGCATTTTCCCACAAATTTGCTGTAACAAACAGTTGACGTTTGCTTCACGGCTAATGCGCCCGTTGGAGTTTTAATCCAATATCCGAATAATTACTCCACATTTAATTGTCGTTTCCTTTCGTTTTCAAATTATTACTGTATCTACAACCCATCTCTCTCTCTCTCTCTCTCTCTCTCTCTCTCTTCCCCATTACTACTCCCCGTCTGTTGCTTCTCTTTCTTCCTCTCGAGAAAATTTTCACGGTTCAATCCCCTTAAATATTCTTTTGTTTAGCCCTTCGCATACGAACTGGTAAGAGTTCGGGTGTGTTGCATTGGCGGAGGCGACGACGGGGAGCCATCGACAGAGTAATCACAGTCGCCGGCTAAAATCAAACGCGAAGGAGGACGACAAGTTTCGCCGGCCGTTTGGATATGAAGTTTCAGGCGTGCCCGAACCGCTAAAACCGCCCGTGTTCGAGCGATGAAACCGAGACCCGGTACAGATACACGTTGGATGGAACCACCAGGGAATAGGCACGGCGATTGCAAGGGTAGTCAAAAGGTTGTTTCCTTCACTTTTTTTTTTTAATAATGTATTTTTCGCTAAGTTCCGCTAACGATTTTTTGAAATTTTAGGGTTTTTCCTTGTTTGAAAATTTTCACAGTTCAATCCCCTTAAATATTCTTTTGTTTAGCCTTTCGCATACGAACCAGTAAGAGTTCAGGTGTGTTGCATTGGCGACAACGGGAAGCCATCGACAAAGTAATCACAGTCGCCGGCTAAAATCAAACGCGGAGGAGGACGGCAAGTTTTGCCGTTTGGTTCTGAAGTTCAGGCGTGCCCGAACCGCTAAAACCGTCCGTGTTCGACCGAGAAACCTGAGACCCGGTACAGATACGCGTCGGATCTTACCACCAGGAATAGGCACGGCGATTTGCAAGGGTAGTCAAAAGGTTGTTTCCTTCACTTTTTTTTTTTTTAAAAAAAAAATGTATTTTTCGCTAAGTTCCTAAGGGTTTTTTTTGTTTTGTTTTGTTCTTGTTGATTTTTTTTTTGCTTTTTAAGTTTTGCACATAATTTTTGTGGTTATTGATTCGTTCGAATCGGAAAAGGAAAAAATTATGACTTAATAAAGCCCTCGTTTGAATTGGAAGAGTAAAAAATTATAGGACTTATAAAGCCCAAAAAGGCTTGCCAAAAAAATTTGAAAAAGAACAAAACAAGAAAAGCCCAAAAATCTTAGCAAAATTAGCCAATTAATCAAGGTTCATATCTTTTATTTTCACACACTACAACCTAGGTCAATCATTTTAGTTGGTTATTATTTGTTGTTTTTAGTACCTAACTATGAAAAAAGTTACGAATATTTTGATCTTCGTTAGTAGTATATCCTAATATCGTATAAGGAACCCGGACTGCGTGCATACGTTTTAGTACAACTTATTTGACTGTAAAAAAAGAGAAGAAAAAAAAGTGCATAAGTTTGTATTTGTCTACTTTTCTATTTGTTTCCCTTAGAATGCTGTGGAGAAAATTTTGGTTTGTCCTAGTGGTCATGGATAAGGGCACTTTGCCTTCTGGGTAGAGTGTCCTAGTGGTCTAGAGTCGCCCGCGAATGGCTCGCGACTCGGCTCGTTTGAACTCGGTTTGTCAAATAAACGAATGAGCTCGAGCCATCATTTGATACTGTTGCGAGTTCAGCAATTCTATACAATGTTTCTAGCATCTATGAATTCTGCCTTGTGTACTGAGTAGCATTTCTGCTATTAGAATAGATGATCAAGGGATTGTTCTTTCAACATCAATTTCAAACCTTTCATTAGAGTTTGGAGCTGGTGTCCTTGTTGGCACACATGGAACCAAATTTTTCATGTATTTTTTGCTTCAAGCAATGAGACTCTAACTTATGTTTAGATGTAAGTGACTCTTTCCAATACTTATAATCAAAAGTGCATGGAAGAACCTTGATTGTAATGAAGACATGGTGGACTTTTGGAGCATTTAGTTGCTATAAAGTGATTCTATATCTATTTCGTGTAAAAGAGAGATCATCTTAACCCGTACCATCTTTTGTAGATTGAGACATGTTACTTTAGTTTAGTAAACATAATGGTAGGTTTACTCTAATGGATTTATACCTCAGTTATTTCTGGTTCAAGAAAAAATGAATCAGTCCACATTTTAGTTCTTGATCACTTTTCATCCCCGACGTCCAAATCTTTGCTCCTATAACTCCCTATACAACATCCTTTCATGTTGTCCCCACCAACACCCCCCCCCCCCCCTAACCCCAACCCCAATCTGATGCGTAGCAGCCTTTATTATTTTTGCTATTATTTGGTTGTTAGCCACTTTAGGTTCGTGCAATGAACCCGTTCTAGTGCTGTCTTTGCATTCTTCTAATAAACCATCGTATGAAAAAGCATGCTTGTATTTTCTTTGACAATCTCACAATCCTTATCATACTAATTGCATATTGAAAGTTGGTCGTGAACTGAGGTGAGTTTCACACTCGACTCCTGCCCTATCACCTTTCAAATTTCATCTTTCACATTTCCTTTCAATAGAGCTTTTACAGAATTTTGTTCTTACTTCTTGTCATAATGTTTTTTTACTTAGGTTGCTGACTACAATGTGGAAGCTGCCCAGCAAGGTATTGTCAGTGGTAGAGGTATGTTGGGGCCGGGCGTCCCAGCACCCCCGATTTCTGCAAGTATGATATATAATTTTGAGGATTACTGATATTATTTGTATTTAATGTCTACTTATAAAGTTCATGATTTTGGTTTGATTTTATAAAAAACAGGTTATGTTACTTTCTTGTTACTCAATTTCTTTCATAAACAAAACATAAGCATGTGACTACTGAAGTAGTCTAAAGAAAACCGACTGGTGCTAACTCAGTCGACCAAGAGTCTTGCATCTCATTAGAATGTTAGAAGTTTGAATCTTTCCACTTGCGTGAGGATGTTCTTGCCTTAGACGGGCTTTTTCTTTTTTCTTTATTTATTCCTTATGATGAGCTTGTTTCTGGTATTGGCTAAGTTGTTGCGCTTGGTTATCTCGTGTACTCTCACAACAGATATAGTGTCATGGGCTTGTATTTTGTACTTCATACATGATGTAAATGATCTCTTCTATGATTGACAGAAAAAGCATAAAATTAACAAAATAATTCATATACTTTTCTATTGGCGTAGAATCATTTCAATGGACAAATGTAGTGTATTGAAAAGCAAAAAGCTCTATGATATAACAAATATATGTTCTGATACAAATATGCCTATTGAACCGGGCCCTCTCTGGCCAAAATCCTTAGTCACCACTGCGCATCGTATATATTGATCAAGTTGACAAGATCACAACAAAGGTTTCTCTTGAATTACTTCATGGTAGAGAGTTATCTTTTGCTTATTCACCAAAACTGACATAGCTTTCTTTCTGCATTATTTTTATGCATTTTTCACTTTCACAATGCAGGCTGAGAGCCTTATTATAAGTAGAGATGTATCGGGTGAGGGTGTCCAGCAAGCATTACTAAAAGTGTTGGAACGACGAACAGTAAATGCATCTTCTATTTGGTGCGCTCTGAGTTTAGTTAAATGAGGGCTTGTCAAATCTTGGGGAAACTGATCTTGGGGCAGCTTTATGATCAATCTGTTGGAACTTCTGCCATTTTAGTTTATATAGATGGACTAGATTTTTCATATCGGCAATGATAGCTGTATAAAGTACAGCAGTGACCCTTAATCCCATGTTCGTAACAACAACGGGAAGATTGTCACCTCGAGAGATAAATAAGTTGAAAAGACTAAAACCCAAAATGAATAAGTATAATAGATGATATTTTACTTGGATTTATTGTCCTATCTTAAATTCTGAGTAGAGCTCACTTGCTAGTAAGTCTTCATGTTCTACAATATGTTTGTTGGTCTTATTTTGGAAGCATAAAACCAAGACTAAAGATTGAAACAAAATTTTGCTGAAATTCTGAGTTTTGCCCCTATATAACTAGAATTTTCAAAATTCTTTTAGATATTGCATGGGCATTGGAGACTCTCTGTACTCAGCTTTTCTTTGAGTTCGAAATTGGTGAGAACTAGATAGGATCCTTGTTTTGCACTTAAGAGTTGCTATAATGATGATGGTAGTTAATTTGTTTATATTTTGATTTGTGGAGCTCTCTATCCAAGTAGTCAATGCCCTGGAGAAAGGAGCTCGAAAGCATCTTAGAGGCGACAATATTTAGGTACACTCATACTAGTTTAGATAAATATGAAGAAGGATGATGATTAGCAAGAACGTGCTTGCAGAGTAGTAGTGTTGGAATTAGAACCCATCTAAACCTAAACTTTTCAAGAAACTCTAAAATTTGAAAAGCAGCAATGAATGACGTCTGTCAAAAAACAGTAAAGATGACAAATGTCATTTTTCTTTAGCAGTATCATTCACAGGCTTTTTAGCACAATGATCTGAGACAGCCACAAATCTATAACAGGATATGGGAATCCACTGAGGAGAATTTACAACTTTCCAATGAGAGTTCCTTAGAACTAACGATGCAGTTTGTTACTTTGTTGCTTGTTGATTTTGTGTGTTGTTTCATGTAGAATTTTCTCATGAGACATTGAGAATTAGGAATGTTACCTTCTCTTTTTTTTCCAGTTTTTAGTTTTGTATTAGTTGTTTTGTTTGAGTATGTCATCTTTCTTGACTTATGACACCTCATTCCGTCTTTCTTGAACATACGGCAGCATTGTTTTCTGTCGGTAATTCCATTTTGCTGATAGAAGTTGCTTTAGTTCTCTTCTTCAACAATATTTCTATCTTTCATCTCTTTGAAACCTGATCAAGGGTATACATCCGGTTATAAGAATAAGTTCTAATGTGTTTGCTTTGCTTTGATGGAGACTCTTATGTTCAAGCTCCTAAATTAGTTTTGATGTTGATGTTGTGCATGTTTTTCACATATCGACACTAAAAGTAATCTCGTCATATGTGGAGGTCCTTTTATCGACTTGGAGAAAACCATTCCAGAAAGGTAATTCCCATAAGAAAAATAGCCAAGTTTTCCTCTTGGCAGAAGCAGAATGTCATTGTCTTCTTAGGACTCTATATCTCTTGGCTGATATTAGACCATGGAAAACGTTGATGTGTTCTGTAGATAAATGCATATGAGCCTCCTTGTCTCTGTTCATTTGAGGATGTTGGTTGCAGCCTGACCATTTTTTTTTTTGTTTTTTTTATTCTGTTTTTTTTTTCAAGTAATTTTTTTTGTGACTGTATCCAGAACTGTTAAAACTTCATTTGGCGTGGTATGGTTTAGAGGTGGCTCGAAGAGCTTTGGACATGAATTCCAAAGTTCAGGGATGCTGTTTTCAGCATTTTGTAGGAGGTACATATGACTTTGCTCGTCTCTCTATAGGTTGAATGGCTGCCCAGAGAGTTGCGCTTCTGTATAAAATGTGTATAACTGCAATCAATTGACTGTATCCAGAACTTTTAAAACTTCATTTGGCGTGGTATGGTTGAGAGGTGGCTCGAAGAGCTTTGGATATGGATTCTTAAGTTCAGGGATGCTGTTTCCAGCATTTTGTGGGAGGTACATATGACTTTGCTCATCTCTCTATTAGTTGAATGGCTGCCTAGAGAGTTGAGCTTCTGTATAAAATGTGTATAACTGCGATCAATTGAAGTTAAATGTCTAGAATCTAGATTATGAAGCTTATCTATACTATTATGCATATGTTGAAATGGCCTCAAATTCTCACGGTGCATATTTTCCCCACAAGTACTTTGATGAAGTTCTGGAGGGACTAAATGCTTGAACTTTCTCCGGGAGGGTGGGAGGGATGAAGAACTATGTGAGACTGGGTCAATGATCCTTTATCTATCCTTTGGCATAGTGAGGCATTTTAGAAGGATATCTGCTAAAAATATGACAAGCTTGCTCATGACAAACATGTACGTGCTCATTGTCTGTAGTTTGTTTAAATTTTATTGCTTTGACTATGGGAAGCATATGATACTGTTTGACTGTGATTACGTTTTTTTATATCTCTATAACAAGGAAGCTCATACTGTCATACAATTAGAATTCCACATATTTTCAGCCATGGGATTTGGATTCAATGGTCTTGATTACTTTGGAAATGTTTTGATGGCCAGGATGAGTGGAAATTGATTTCAGGGCTGAGATTATTTTAGTTCTGCTGTTGTATAATATGGATTGGGTTTGAGAAATCAAAATTTGAATCCTTCAAGAAAGTCGGGAAAACCCACACTGACCGGAGAAGATAATTAACCCACCGCCATGGACACGTTTAGGACTTCATGATTCAAGACAATCGGGATTTCGGACGCCATACACAATTAGGTCTATCTAGTTTATTTCCTTGTCTCTGTTTGATTTATGACATGAACTCTAACCAATTGGTGTAGAGTTATTGATTTTGAGAGGCGACCAACCTTCGGACCTGTCAATCATCTTGAAAAAGAGAGATCTCTTCTTCTCCCCCTTTATTTTCTTTAAGCATCTTGAGATCTCATTTTCCCCCTCATTTGCTTTAAGTATCTTGAAATCGATCACATCTGTTATTTATTGGATTTTATTGAGGCTTTGGTGCCTACAGGTCCTTGCAAGAAGGGTTGTGCGATCTAAAGGTAATTGATTTGACTTATTTAGTTCATTCATTTTAGTTCAGCAGTTATCCTATCGTACTTAGTTCAATTGTTTGAGAGTTTTTTTTTTAATTTTTATAATTAAATTCTAAAACTCTGCATCGACATTATTTGCAAATTTTTTGTTCTTTCCCTGATGCTATCCCTAATGCTAGGATAGGAAGACATTTTGAGAGGTATTGGCCAACGCAGCCACTATGAAATGTTTGATGATATCTCACATAGTCACACACACAGGCATACAATTCTATTAAAAAAAAAGACTGTACACAGGCACACAATTCGATTTGATTAAAGGAGTTAAGCGTTTTTGATTACCCAGAAATTTTTGAAACGATAAAAAAAAGACTGTACACGGGCATACAATTCTATTTGTCATCTTTGATTTGTTTGCATAACAATAACACCCCACATAGCGGTTCACAAATTTATAGTGAAGTATATTTACTTACGTTAACATCGAAGTCGATTACATATCTAAAACCAAACATGACTAACAACCTATGAAATCGAGCATGGGGACTTTGGTATTTTTCCTAAGTTTAGGGTTTAGATTGGAGGTGCTTTGCGCATAACAAAGTATTATCATAGCATCAAAGTCATTATAAGTAGGGGATGGGATGGGATGGGATCGAACTAGGTATTCTTGGTTGGAGTGGGTTATGTGGGTACCCAAATCCCCTTAATGGACGGACGATCATTTCATGGGGTAAATAATCCCACCCAAATTTCGGAAAACAAAAAGGCTTGGGGCCCATGGGATAATCAATAAGAAATCCATGGGTTCTGTGAGTCAACAAACAGGGCCTAAGAATTATGACTTCGCTATACTGATATTCTGTAGCTTTTTTTTTTGCATGAGAGCACCAACAACCACCATGCAGTTTTGTTATAATCAGAGGTTGGGGATTGATCACAGATACTTTTGAAGCTCAATTCTCCATTTGAACCAGAATTCCTTTAACACGAAAAACACTAAAAGTCTACTAATTTCATGTGTGTTCTCTTTCCATGTATGATACGGTGATTGTATGGAGGTCTGGGTAGAAATCCCTTTGATGCCATGATTCCATTTCCTTCGGTGTTTTTTCTAATTTTTTTCCCCCCTCGAGGATTTACGTGTTGAAATTTTCTATTGACATGCATTTTATCATTCGATTGAGCTGCAACGTTTAGAAGCAAACAAAATGATTAGCTAGCTATAACAATCTTGGTACCCTTATTATGTACATGAGCATGAACAAAAATCTGTACGTTTACTGATATTTATCCCTTAAACATTCACGATTTCACATTAAGTTTGAGAATTGTACTAAAAATTATACCTAAAATGTGGGAAATTGTGGGGTAGTTTGGAAGATTTTTCTTAAAAAAGGGAATGTCTACTAGAGGCATCACAATTGAATGTCCTTTGTGAGAGATGGGTACGAACACAGTGACCGTCTCTGCTCTGTATTGCATCAACTATGGTGGTTGTTTAGTACTTCTTGTCGCAAGTGTAGGATTGGAAAATGTGAGAGATGCTAAGTGTTGTTTGGAGAGAAAAAGGTGTGTAAGGTGTTAATTAACCTTCACACATAACCATTTATTTATATAAGGAGATAGTTTGTTACACAATGAAATTAAGCAATGTGGGACTAAACACAATATACTAGTATACAAGTATACTAGTATTCCAACACTCCCCCTCAAGCTGGGAAGTAGATATCACACAATCTCAGCTTGTCACATAACATCTTCAACCGGGGCTTAAACAATGACTTAGTGAATATGTCAGCCAATTGGGCACTTGTAGACACGAAGGGAGTTGCTATAACACCATCAGTCAACTTCTCTCGCACCAGATGACAATCAACTTCGATATGCTTAGTCCGCTCATGAAATACAGGGTTGGACGCAATGTGAATTGCTGCCTGGTTATCACAATATAAATTCACAGGCAATTGTACATTGAATCCTATCTCCTCAAAAAAAGATCGCACCCACACAATCTCACATGTAGTGTGAGCCATGGCTCTATATTCTGCCTCTGCACTAGATCGTGTAACCACGGTCTGTTTCTTACTCTTTCAATTACAAAGATTGCCACCAAGAAAAACACAATATCCAGTGGTTGACCTCCTGTCAGATGGGCCTCCTGCCCAATCAGAATCAGTGAAGGCCTCAATACGCAAATGACCATTAGCTCTATAAAATAGACCACGTCCAGGATGAGACTTGTGATACTTGACAATTCTAAGAACGGCCTCCCAATGTGGCAAACGAGGAGCAGACATAAACTGACTCACAGTACTCACTGCAAATGAAATATCAGGACATGTAATAATGAGATAATTCAGTTTACCAACCAAATGGCGATATTGGTCAGGACTAGATAGTGTCTCCCCCTGATCAATGCATAGTTTGACATTGGGATCCACAGAGGTATCGACAGGTTTCGCCCCCAACAAACCAGTCTCATCTAAGATATCCAGCACATATTTCCTCTGCGATAAACTAATACCATCTTTAGATCATGTCACCTCGATACCTAAAAGTATCACAATCTACCTAAGTCTTTAGTATGAAATTGATTCTGCAGAAAGACTTTCAACGCATCAATACCTTTCTGGTCGTAACCCGTAAAAATAATATCATCGACATACACAATCAATAATATTTTGCCTCAAGTAGATGTGAGAGAGAAAACAGAATGATCAGACTGACATTGATTCATACCAAATTTTAAAATTGCATTACTGAACTTGCCAAACCAAGCTCTAGGAGACTGTTTAAGCCCGTAAAGAGTTTTACGAAGATGACATACCTGAGAACGCTCCCCCTGAGCAACAAATCCAGGTGGTTGCTCCATATAAACCTCCTCAAGAAGGTCGCCATGCAAGAAAGCATTCTTGACATCCAATTGAAATAAGGGTCTGGCAAGATTGACTGCAAGAAGAATAAGGAGACAGACAGAACCAAGCTTCGCAACTGGGGAAAAGGTCTCAGCATAGTCAACGCCATAAGTCTGGGTGTAGCCTTTAGCAACAAGGCGAGCTTTGTAACGCTCAACAGACCCATCAGGAAGATATTTCACAGTGAATACCCAACGGCACCCCACAGTGGATTTTCCAAAGGGTAGAGGAACCAACTCCCAAGTCCCATTATCATGGAGTGCAGAGATCTCCTCCTCCATAGCTGTCCGCCACTCAGAAATAAACAAGGCCTCCTGAACAGTTTTAGGAACAAAGATAGAGGAAACAGAGGCAGTAAAAGCACGAAGGGTGGGGGACAGATGATCATAAGATACAAATTTAGCAATAGGATGAGAGATAGTACAAGTGCGAATACCTTTACGAAGAGCAATGGGAGGAGAAGGTGGAGCAGTAGGGGCCAAAGGAGGTGGACTCGGATCTCGCAACGGAGGAGAGGGCTCAGCGGCAGGCGGAGGTGGTGGTGGCGCTGCTTTGGCACGACGAACATATACCTGCATCGGGGGGTGCTGCTTTGGAGGTTGCCCGGAAGGAACCAAAATATGCATATACTCGGACGGATCGGCCTGAGGTAAAGTTGGGAAATAGGGTAATGACTCATGAAACGTAACATCAGCACAGACAAACTCGCGATGCAGAGTGGGAGAATAACACTTATAACCTTTTTGAGTCCGAGAGTACCCCAGGAAGACACACTTGATAGAGCGTGGATCAAGCTTATCACGCCCGGGATCAAGGGCATGAACATAACATGTGCACCCAAAAATTTTAAGAGGTAAAGAATATAAAGAACAACCAGGGTGCAAAAGACTATAGGGAATCTGTCCCCCAAGAACGCGAGAGGGCATGCGATTCACGAGATAACCGGCAGTAAGGACGGCATCGCCCCAAAAGGATTTGGGAACCGTCCTCTGGATTAAAAGGGCCCGAGCAACTTCGGTCAAATGACGTATCTTGCGTTCGGCAACCCCATTCTGTTGGGGAGTGCGAGAACACGAAGATTGATGAAGAATACCATGCTCATCAAAAAAAGCAGACAAAACATTATAGAAATATTCACCAGCATTATCAGAACGAAAGATACGAAGAGAAACATCAAACTGAGTCTTTATTTCCATATAAAAAGATTTAAAAATGGAGTACAAGTCTGACCGGTTTTTCATGAGATAAACATAAGTAAGCCTAGAATAGTCATCCACAAAAATAACAAAATACTGAAAACCACCACGTGATGAAACACGCACAGGACCCCAAATATCGGAGTGAACTAAATGAAAAGGACAAGACACTCGACTCTCTATTCTAAGTGGAAAAGAAACACGACGGTGTTTACTGAACTCACAGACTTCACATGGCAAAGACTGAAGACTACGACACGATGGAACTAACTGTTTCAGAGTCTGAAGAGAGGGATGTCCAAGACGGCAGTGATGTTCATAGGGAGATACGGAAGCCTGAAGAGCAATAGAGGCAGGAGGTTCGCCAGTGTCAAAATAGTATAGACCACCACGCTCAACACCGCCACCAATCTTCTTCCCCGTCTGGAGATCCTGAAATACACAATATCCAGGAAAGAATGTAACCGAACAATTTAATGATTGGGTAAGTTTACTAACAGACATAAGACTATGGGGAAAACGAGGAACATGTAAAACAGAGTCTAAGGTAAGAGAAGAATGTAAAAGAACAGATCCCAAACCAGCAATGTCAGAAGAGGAACCGTCAGCTAAGGCGACACGAGAAGGCTTCACAAGAGGACGAGAACCAGAGAGGTGGATGGAGTGGCCGGTCATATGATCAGTAGCACCAGAATCAATAACCCACGGAGTATTAGAGGCTAGGCCAGCAAAGGTGGAGCCTTTCTGAGCGAACGTAGCAGTGGAAGAGGAGGGCACATGAGAGGGCGGCTGGGAAATTAGGCGATGATACTCATCCTCTGGAATAGTAACAACACGTGGGACGGGGCTTGGCGCAGAGCTAGGCAACACAGAGCCATCATCCTCAGAAACAGTAACCTGATGCGCAGATGGGCGGCCATTAAGAATCCAACAGTACTCAACCGTATGATTAGTACCATGGCAATAGGTGCAGTAACGACCATGGGCACGACCACTATTACCAGAGTCACGACTACGACCAACCGACTGCACCGGACCACGGCTACCAAAAACACGACCAAATCCACGGCCAGGAGGGCCATGACGGCCTCCCCCTGACTCGCGACCACCATGGTCAAAACCACGAGAAGAAGTACCACCACGAGGGACCGTGGTAACCAAAGCCGAGCGGGCAGCAGGAGACAAATCAACAGCACTGGGGTCAGAAACAGAGGCTTGGCGGACGCGACTAAACACCTCACTAAGAGAAGGTAAATCTCTATCACCCAAAAGATTAGACCGGATAGAATCATAGGCCGGCGAAGGTAATCCAAATAGAAAACGAGCCACCTGCAAGCGCTCACGCTGACGCTCCATAACCCGAATATCTGACGAAATGGGCTCACAAGTGTTGAGCTCCTCACAAACGCCGCAGAACTTGGCATAATACTCCTCCAAGGATAAGCTGCCAAGGTCAAGAGAAAAGAATTGTTGATGAAGAGCATAAGTTCGGCGGAGATTATCAGCCCCAGAAAACATCTCCTTAACCTTCATCCAGACTTTCTTCGCAGTAGATAAGAAAACCAAAGTATTCTTAATATTTTCCTCCATACTATTCCAAAGCTCAACCCGAATTTTAGCATCCGCAGGAACCCAAGCACCATATGATGCGGCAGTCGCCGCGGGAGGATCATCAGTAAGGTAATGGTATTCTGATTCCCCCACATAATAGACCTCAACAGCCTTAGCCCAAACAGCATAATTTCGACCATTTAACAAGGTAGAAGTAATAGATAACCTCTCACGAGACCGAGAAGAACGACTAACAGCGGAAGTAGAACTAGAGATAGACTCGGTACCGGAGCCCATTGCAAATAAAGTCAAGAGCCAAAGAAATCAACAATCAATAAACAACCAAAAATAGAGAGGCTGCCACTATAATCACATATGATCCAAAAAATACCAATGGCTCCACCAATAAAGGAGCATATCAGCAGCCCAACATAAACCACTAGGGAACACTAACACTCGAACCAGATCGAGCTAGAAACGCCATTAACGGAGATAGAAGCTGAGCATTAACAGAGAAAGAAGTAACAAATCAACAGATTACGTCCGAAAATAGAAGATATACCGCAAGAGTCGGGTAAAATAGCAACGAATCCATAGATCGGAGTCTGAAAATACCAAAAAATAGGAACCCAGGCAGGAACAGTACCGGTGAACAGTAATCGTGAACAGTCGATGAACAGTACTCGTGAACAGTACCGACGAACAGTACTCGTGAACAGTACCGATGAACAGTACCCGATGAACAGTATCGTGAACAGTACCCGATGAACAGTATCGTGAACAGTACCCGATGAACAGTTGCATGAACAGTGTTGTTGTAGGGTTTGGATGAGTGTGGGTAGGTTGTTTTAGGATTGTAAAAGGTTTGGGTAGGTCGTTTTAGGGTTTTTTTTTTTTTTTTTTGTTGGCTGCCGAGAATGGGTGGCTAGGGTGGGAAGCGGCTATGGTGGTGGCTGTCAGAGGTGAGGGTTTAGGGTTTCAAGACCGGTTTAAGAACCCGCTTTGATACCATGTTGTTTGGAGAGAAAAAGGTGTGTAAGGTGTTAATTAACCTTCACACATAACCATTTATTTATATAAGGAGATAGTTTGTTACACAATGAAATTAAGCAATGTGGGACTAAACACAATATACTAGTATACAAGTATACTAGTATTCCAACACTAAGATCCCAAGCCTCTCCCTCTCTTTGCCCCATTTATTTTGGGTGTATCTCTTGCTTCTGCCCAATTAACAGGACAACTGAATGTGTCTTTGTATTGCATCAACTTTGTTTCTCCACTGAAGATGTGGTTGGGTTTTATCCTAAAGGTATGTTGTTTTTTGAAGATGTGGTTGGGTTTTATCCTAAAGGTTTTTTTTTTTTTTTAATGAGAATGTTATGAGCATATGAGGCTGTCCATAAGGAGGATCATTGACAAGTAGCATTAGATTTTTGGATTTGGTTTACCGTTTAAGCTATTAACTTAAGTGGTCTTATATTTTTCGATTGCCTTCCTAATTAGGTGCTTGGTTTTTAAATTATTTTGATAAATCTTGCTTAGTTTAAGTCTCACCCCTTACAATAAGATCAATTGAATGTTATCGTATGCTTAGTTCTATCCCCTCTCCCTTTATTTTAGCAATGTTCTAAAAAGCGCTCGGTGCTGGGCGGGCGGCCGACCACCTTCAAGCTTCGAGACCTATTAATCGGGCATTAATCGCCTTTTAGCAATTAGTCGGTTTTTTTTTTTATAAATATTCTATGACCTCTCTACCATTAATAATCACAATTTTTGTAGTTGATGCAATATATCTTCTCTCCCAAAAAATTCTTTAGTTCTCTTTGGCTATCGGATACTCAATGTTAACACTTCTCTACATTTCAAATATAGAGACATAGAAGTTCAATGTTCATTGTTCAAAGTTCAAACCAAATAAAGCCTACAAGTACGGGAAATTACTAGTCAATTACAAACTTCAACGTTCAAATCAATTGAAACCAAGTACGGGAAATTACTAGTCAATTACAATACGGAATTATTAGTCATTTACTCATCCTCTTCATCTCCATATCCGACCATAACTTCGTCTCCATCAGACTCACACTCAAAATCCTTATCTACCTCTTCTTTGGTATCATCCTCCGACATAAAATCTTCCTCATGTAGCTCTCGTACTCCAATATTTCTAGTAGTCCTTCTAGGTTGAAGGACTTCATCCGCTCCCATAGCTTCCCCAATTACCTCCCATGTAAGTCCCGAAACCGGGAACTTCTTCGTCACCACCTTCAACCAGCCATCCTTGTGCATTTGTTGCTTCTTTAGTACGTAATACATCCTTCCCCTTTCTTTTAGAGTAAATTACAGTAGACCCCCCTCAACTAATCTAAATTTTCACTTAACCCCCTCCGACTACAAAAGCCAACAGTGTGCACCCTCTAACTATCCAAAATTGACACTTAACACCCTTTTGTTAGGTCTCCGTAGGAAAAATGCACCGACGGCCGTCTCCGGCCACCGGGCGGCCGATCCGAGCCGTCCAAAAATTTAAAAAAAAAAACCGAGTGAGCCAACGCGGGAATCAACGGCATCCGACGTGCGTAGGTGCTCGATCTAAATACCCCATTTAAATTCTTATGGTATTTGGATTGAGCACCTACGCACGTCGGATGCCGTTGATTCCCGCGTTGGCTCACTCGGTTTTTTTTTTTAAATTTTTGGACGGCTCGGATCGGCCGCCCGGTGGCCGGAGACGGCCGTCGGTGCATTTTTCCTACGGAGACCTAACAAAAGGGTGTTAAGTGTTAATTTTGGATAGTTAGAGGGTGCACACTGTTGAGTTTTGTAGTTGGAGGGGGTTAAGTGAAAATTCAAATTAGTTGAGGGGGGTTTACTGTAATTTACTCTTTCTTTTATTGTTGATGAGTTTGGCATTGAATTGAGCATAGACTAGATTGTTCAACCTTGTCGCATCTAGTCTATTCCTTTTCTTTGTATGTATCTATACAAAAAAGAAAAATCCTAAGTTAATATAATTTCTTATGCATATGTATACAAAGAGAGAGAGAGAGAGAGAGAGAGAGAGTGTGTGTATGTACTTACTTCCTCAAAAGTGCTTCAATTTCTCTCACACCCCGATGAACTTGAAGTCAAAGAGAGAATTCGAGTGGCCATTCTTTTCAAATTGGGTGTATGATTGCCATAGTTAGACCACCATCCAACTAGTCATGAAAGAAAGCACCACACAAAAAAAAAAAATACTAAGTAACTAAGTAACTTAGCAAAAAAAAAAATTTATTAAGGAAAGACGGGAAAGTAACTACTTATTTACCCGGATCATAAGAGTCATTGTTTGTTGCACATCCCATTGTGGCTAATGGTCTTCTGAATCCACCTTCTTTGTTCTTGTACTTCAACAACTCTCTATTGATGACTTCATCTTGAACATTGACATTATTGGGAAAGAAAGCTTCAACACAAATAAGAACTCCATCCATAATGATAGGATCATCTTGAATGATAGAATTGTTGAAGAAGTAAAATGGATTCAAAAAGTAAGCTGTCAAATGCAATGCACTATCTAGCCGACCCTTAGCTTTCTCATCAATGACATCTAGTATTGGCCGGTAGTTGGTCTCAACTTGCTTGTATGCCGCTTTGATCTCTTCTTTTGCTTTTGTGAGCTCTCCATACACAAAGCCCATTGAGGGCTTTCGATCCCCATCAACAAGTCGAAGAACCATCACCAACGGACCAAACACTTTCAAGCATAAGGTTACGCCATTCCAAAATGCTTGACTCTTCACGGTAGCATATGCCACTTTTCCCTTTGGGCTCTTAGCCCATTTACTCTCACCCCATGCATTGCTACTAAACATTGCTCGCAATTCTTGTTTCTTTTCCATCAAGCTTTGTAAAGTCAAGAATGATGTCGCAAATCGAGTAACACCCGGCCTCACTATGTCTCTCTTCTTCGTATATTTTCTCATCATTGCCAACGTATTATGATGAGCATAAACAAATATAGTGAACGCTTTGGCCTTATCAATAGTTGCTTTAAACTTGGATTGCTTACCAATTCCTTCGAGCATGAGGTTAATTGTGTGGGTGGCACATGAGGTCCAAAATATGTTAGGCCTCTTGATCTTTAGCAAATCCGCCGCGGCCATATTGTTGGATGCATTGTCTGTCACTACTTGAACTACATTTTGTGCCCCAATATCTTCAATGAACTTGTCAACATATTCCAACATATTCAAAGATATACACCCCCGTGTGTGATTCCTCCGAATCTTCCTTTGAAGAAAGAAAACAAGTCCCTTGCTTACAATTAACACACAAGTTCATAATGCTTCTCCTCTTTTGGTCGGTCCAAGCATCGGTCATGATAGAGCAACCCGTCAAAGCCCACTCTTCTTCTTGCTTTTTGAGGAATGTTTTGGTTCTCTCCACCTCCTCCTTCAACAATGGTTCCCTTAGTTGGTATTGGCTTGGGGGTTGGTATCCCGGGCCAAATTGACCAACCGCTTCAACAAAACGTTTGAAGCTATCATTGTCTATGGCATGAAATGGAATGCCAGCTTCATACACCCATCGAGCCAAGTACTGACTCACTTTATGACTCTTCTCCTTCCAAATTGCATCACTTATGTTTGGTTGTCTTGTCTTCTTAAATCCACTCGTGTCAGAAGAATCGGGATTGATATTTGTACATCTATCCATGGGACCAAGAACATAGGGCCTCTTCTTTGATCCCACAGCTACATTTTCAATCTCATCACCTTCGGATTCCTCACCTACTACATTCACTTCCTAATTTCCATGGCTGCTTTCTTCTTGTTTTTGTTCTTAGCTGCATTATCATCAATTGCCTTCTTACACTTTAATATATCTTCTTTGGTTGCCTTAGTGCATGAGGCAACATCTCCCCTAATTTAAGCTATATGTCTTTTCATCCTACTAACCCCTCCAGTATACTGATTCCCACACAAAAGGCATTGTAGGCGGTCCTTATTGCTGGGATCCACAATAACTCCATAATCCCATCCAACATCAACCGAATTTCTTTTCAATAGATGCCTCTGAAGATGGAATATGAGTGGGATCCATTGACATTTGCTAATTGATATCACTATAGACAACTACTGTGTACAAAAAAAAAAAAAACAGAGAAAAAATCAAAAAATCAAGAAACTGTTAACTGTTAAGTGTTAACATGATTAGAAGTTAAGATTTTAAGATTTTACACTTCGTGTTAAGTTGTTAACTGATAACACCAAACAGTGCTACACTTTGTTAATTTGTTTTAAGATTTAAAAAAAAAGAAGAAGACATTTTGGCCACTGTCCACACTCCACAGTGTCCAGACGTGGCCACATACTCAGGAGAGTCAGGACTTTCAACACAAAAACTTTCCGACAGCCAAAAATCCATTACAGAGATCATGAGAGAGAGAGAGGGGGGGGGGATCGAGAGAGAGAAGCTGTGAGAGAATCTGTGAGAGAGAGATCATACGAGAGAGAGAGGGATCGACTGATCGAGAGAGAGAGAGAGAGAGAAATTACAGCAGACGGCGGCGGCGATGGTAGACGGCGGCGGCGATGGCAGACGGCGGCGACTTCACAAGGTGGTGGCGACTTCACTCTCGATCGATCGTCTGCAGCAACCGGTAAGAAAGCCCTAATCTAAATCTGTATTCGAAGCCCCTTTAAACTGGTTTCCAAAAAATAACAGTTACCCCCCTTCATTTTTGAAAATTACTGATTTTACCCCTATTAATCGCCTTTTAACCGATTAATCATCTTTTAACCGATTAATCGTCTAATCGCCGATTAATCGCTGACTAAAGCCGATTAACCTCCCGACCGCCAAATCCAACCGCCGAGCCATTAATCTCACTGGAGATGGCAAAATCCCGATTAATCGCGCCTTTTAGAACACTGGCTGATCACAATGGATGGCGAGCGGATCATCCCTCCCACCAATGCAAGGTTTTTGAAAAGGTATTTTTCTCAAATAAAGGCCCGCTAGGTTGAAAACCCGAAAGGGCAGCCTAGGCAAAAGTTAGGGCATAAAAATAAAAATAAAAAAAGAAAAAAAAGAGAGCCCGCTGGGTTGAAAACCCGCAAGGGCGGCCTAGGCAAAAGTTAGGGTGTAAAAAATAAAAAAGTCCCGCTAGGTCAAAAACCCGACCTAGGCAAAAGTTAGGGCAAACAAAATAAAATGGGTGGTTCTAGGAATGCACATGATTGGCTGGGGTGTATGTGCCAACTTAGTTGGGATATACATCTTTAGTAATGATGCAATTAATCCCAGATCCTTCATAAAAAAAAAAAAAAAACAAACCACCAATGGTGCAGTATGTGGCTAAACTGCTAAAACACCTCACCGAAATCCAAGGTGATAAATCTAAGGATACTCCTGGCCCACAAGAGTTTAAACTCTGTGAACGGCAAAACAACCCAAACAAACCATACTCTTGGCCCGCAAGAGTCTAAACTATGAACGGCAAAACAACTTCAATAATGCTCCTGACCCGCAAGAGTTTAAACTGTGAATAGCAAAATAATCTCAACAAACAATCTCAATAAATAAACCATGCTCCTGGCCCGCAAGAGCTTAAACTTTGTACGGCTAAACAAAGTCTAAAAATAGAATTCAAAATGAACAAAAAAAATCCATAGTTCAAAATAAACCGAAGCGACATTATTCAATGGTGCAAAACTATATCACCGAAAGAAGCTCAATTCATCAAAGAAGCTCTAGCAGCATCAAGTGCTTCTTTCACAGCATCATATTGCTCCCTCTTTCCTCTTGTGAGGCTGCTGTCCACATCCAGAAAAGGCCTTTTTATCATACTCCAGTCATCCACAATAAGATTGAGGACATTATTCGATTGTTTTCGAAGTAAAATCTTCCTGATCACGACGAAGGTATTCGATTGTTTTCGAAGTAAAATCCATAATGCTAAAAAAAAAGAAAAAGAAAGAGGAAATCAGTTCAATCTACATGCATAACCAATGTGGAGCAAAAGACAGATAAAGATGAATATCCTCAAAAGTCTTTCAACGAGGACAAAAGAGGATGAAAAGCCTCGAAAGCCCTAAACACAATTGGATCTCAACAAAGCCCCCGTGAGGAAGCAGATGTCAGGTACAACTTCAACCCATAGGAAGGGGATCAACACAAGCCTTTGGGAGCCGAAGCCAAAAGGAAGTTCCTTTGAGAGCCTCTAAAAACAAATGAAGAATATTCTCTTCGACAGAATCTTGGCAATGCAAAGATAAAGCCATTAAGAGAAATCTCAAAAGTCTAAGAGACAAATAAAGGAAAATTCTCTTTCAGCAAAGCCTTCTTAAGACAGATGTTGAACCCTTTCACAAGAATCTTCTGCAAAACCTTTGAAGGATAACAAGCCATGAGAATCCTCAAATTCAATAACATAACCAAACCTCTCAAAGGCCTTAACAAAGACGAAATAGGTTTGGAAATGAGCCTGACAAAAGCCTCCTACAAAAGACTAAAGACAAAAGTGACAAAAATTCCCCGAAAGGAATTAGAGCCAGATAAGGAGCGTAAATACATGAATTGAATCGAGTAACAATAACTTTGTTACCTTGCAAGCAACGGCAAATAGAATTGCGCAAATAGGCCCTGAAAATCAAAACGAGGAGCAAAATAAGGGCGTTAAAAAAAAAAAAGGGGTCCTATGGCAGTTTAAAAAAAAAAAAAACTAATTGTGAAAGACTCGGCCTTTTGTTTTAGCTTGGTTGTGGCGTAGCTCTTTTGGAGAAAATACATTTCAGTATACTACACCATGTGGACTGTGGAAATTGTTAAGAGGAGTATATAAGCTTGCAAAAAAAAAAAGGCAGCAGCTTTCCTCGTAAAATAAAAAAGTTAAAAGTTTTGGTATTAAAAAAAAAGGAGACATGTTGAAGGTTAAGAAGAAGAATTGTGAGACCGCTTTATGATGTTTGGAGAAAAGCTGTTTGACAATTAGCTTTCTTCTCAAAAAAGTTTTACACAGCTGCAAAGTCAGAAAAAGGTCTTGCCGAAAAGAGAAAATTGCAGCAAATAAACGGAAACTACTGTAGCAAAAAAAACGAAATTACTGTAGCAAAAAAAAGCAACAAGGAAGAAAAGAAAAAGGCAACTTACTTGAGCAAGGAGTCTGTAAAAACGAGAAAGGGAAAGACCTGGTATTTGCTTGATGAAATAAAAGAAAAAGGAAAAGCTTCAGCAAAGAAGAAAGTGCTGTGAAAATAAAAGAAACTGAAGTTTGAGGAAAAAAAAAAAAATCCTTACCGCAAAAGATGAAATCTGTAGATGTGCAAAAAAATTTTACAGAGGCAGCTCTATATATAAGAGGCCAATACAACTTCTAAATGAGTCAGGTCTCTCAAGAAGCCTTAATAAAAGAGTTATTCCAAAAAAATCCCTACCCTATGGTCAAAGACTCCTATAGGGGAAAATTCCCAGGTTTTATTGGAATTATTAGAGCTTTCATATTAAAAGAAATCTTGGCATTAATCTGATAGGCAAAGGCAAGAGTCCAAGAATGGGACAAGACAAGAGAAACAGGTGTCCTTCTCAAACTCTGTTGGAAACAAGAGTATGCAGATTTTGGAATCCTATTATGATATGGATTTATACATAAAAGAACCAGTAGAAAGAAAGAAGTTGCTGGATAATTTGTAAAGTCCTACTTCAAATATATTTGCAAAGAAGGGAAACTGAGAAGAAGTCCTACTCAGACTTGGATTCTTAGCAAAAAAAAAACACACACGCACAAAAAAAAAAAAAGCAAGCAGCTGGAGTGAAATATTGGGCCTGGTCCACACCAAATTATTAAAAAAAAGAAGAAAGGGTGGCCTGTAGATACAAAGCCCTCAAAGGAGAAATTATACAAAAAGAAGAGGCCTACGGAAAAGGCTTACAAAAAAATCTGCACACAATATCCATGGTATATGGAAATACTACCTAGAAAAGAATAGCCCATGCAAAACCCCAAAAAGGAGAGGCCATATAAAAGCCTATGAAAAAAAAAGAGGTCAGCACAAAAAAAAAAAAAATATATAAAGTGCTAAAAAATGGCCGTTAACAAAAAAAAAAAGAGCTGCATGCCTTGCAAAAGTTAAAAGATCAGGCCACCGAAAGTTCAAGTTCAAGTAAACAAGGACTCACGAAAATGGAGACCATTTTACTACAAGAAGTGCGAAGAGATCGTGACTCGTACAATCAAAACTTGCTTACACGACTCACGAGGGGCATTTGTTGGCACATAAATTTCAACCAAAGATTGATGAATATCATCAATGTATCATATGTTGGGCTTGCGGACTAAAAGGCATATAAAGAGCCTAAAAGCATGTTGACCCAGCGAGCCCGCGAATCAACAAACATATGTTGGCCCGACAAGCCTAACGAATATATGAACCTGCGAAAGAAGTAGCAGGGCTACAAATCATAATTGACCCAGCGAGCCCACGAATCAACAAACACCTGTTGGCCCGACAGGTCTAACGAATGTATGAGCCTGAGGAAGAAGTGGCAGGACTACAAATTAGTTGAACCATGTAGGCCTGCATTTCGCAGGGCCTACAAATCAAATATTGGTTTAAACCATGTAGGCCCGCATTTCGCAGGGCCTACAAACCAAATATGGGTTAACGTCTCAAATCAAATAAAACGTAGAGCCCAAGAAAATACTACTGTGCAAGCAGAAGAATATTACAAGATGGATGTCATCTGAGGCAACCAACATTCAAATTTGAAGAGGCTGAGAAGATATGATTTCATCCTATCCTCTGGCAACAACTATTCAAATTCAAATGAATTATTTGGCGGCCAAGCATCTGATGATGAAGGAAGCTCCTATAAATATGAGGTCCGTCATCAAAGGAAAGGACCTCAATCTCAAATCAGACTCTTAACATCTCTCATCTATCTCTCATCGACCCCAAGATCTCAGACCTCAGATCTCATACTTCATCTCTCAACTCTTCACCATCACACCTCTTTTCCTCAACGTAGAAAATATACGGAGAGAGAGAAGATATACCCCATTCACGCAAAACCACTACGATTTACAACCATCAAGCAACCTACTCGCTCACTACCACCTGCAATCTTCAACAAATTTCGAAGACCAGTAAGAGTAAGCATATCAAGCGATAGGTAAAGGGTTCCAATCCCTCTAAATGTATCCAGTATTCTCTGTTTTGATGCAAACAAGGGTTTTAAACCCCAATCATCAATACAGTTAAATTATTCCAGTCTATTTCCTGTTCTTTATTCTTTATTAATCGGGGGTTTTATTTTTAAGTATGTAATTAACGATTTGAAATCCAAATCGGAAATAGGAGCCTGCATATAAAAAAATCAATACTGTTCAAGCGAACAGTGGATATTTGAGATATGGATTTCGAAGCGTGGATAAATTCTACGGTTCAAAATTTATGTCTACAGTAACGCTCCTGTTTACCTTTCCCGGAAATTGCATGCTTCTCTACGGCATGATTCACCTCATCATACCTGAAACTGGTTCTTTCGATCCAGGAGAACCAATTCTCAAATTAACTTCAATTGTCACAGGTGAAGCAAAATCCGGTGTCAACTGTCAACAAGTTGGATAGATCAAGTGACGGGTCAACACTAGCACTTTGGGACATATGCTTTCTAGGATAAGAAATATGTTTGCTAGGTGAATATCTGACAATATCTGACAAAACACGGTGGGCAAAGTCCCAGATTGTATCCAAGTCTCGAGAGTCCGATAAGGTAATCTAACATAGCAATTTAGGTTACGGACCACCGTCTCATGTATAGGAGATCCTTTGGGTGTATAGTTTGGCCTAGCCATTCGGGCTGAGTTTTGCTGGTGATCCCCTGCACCTTGATAAACCCACTCAAACAAAAGCATATTCACGTCTTTGCTCGCATTTATTTTCGGAGATTCAAGCTAATTTGGATGTTCCAAGATCTTCTTTCCACAATCTAGCTTATGGGAGTTCTTATGAGAACTTACTGGAGCTCCCATGAACAACACAACCATTTTTTTTTTTTTTACTTCCTTTAGGCAAATTGTTGCCTCTTTAACTTAAACCTCCATTGAGACAAGAATGGAGAAAGGAAGAGGTGGCCGTAAATCAAATGGTGACAAATGGAAGGTAGTTTGGAAAAGAGTGGATCACAAAGCAAACACAATGATAATTCAACGGAATCATATATATACAAATGGTGACACTGATTGCAGGCTTGCAGCATTAACATGTTTGCTAGTCCCAATTCGGTGCAATGCTATGCTGCCTATTCAGGAAGATTGTGCTTAGATCAGTAGGATAATTTTTGAGCAATGAGTAGAGCTTCTTCTGAATTAGAGAAATGATTCCTATCAAGCCAAACCATCTCGGTATGAAAACACTAGGACAAACAATCAAGCCCATCAAAGCAAGGAAAGGGAGGAGGCCCCTTGCCACCTCAGTTTACGTTTTAGCTTTTGATACACGTATGTGTCTAAGCGTCGGATTCATCTAATTTTATGTTGTAATCTCAAGGACTAGGGGACATGCCAAAACGTCCATATTCCCAAGTATTTTTCTTTTATATTTCTTAAATAAATGGTGCCTACAAAATGTTTCAAAACATTTCTTGCTTAATATAGCAGCTATATACACAATTTATGGAACTTTTGGATCATAAAACATGCTTTCTAGGCTGCTAGGTGAATATTTAGTTAAAGGCGTCGGAAACAAGCCCCATAACCATATTTGATGCTCGAGTGTCCAATTGATTTTACTTATAGAAGAGTTTATGTAACATAGCAATTTAGGTTGTGTACCTTTCACTTGTTAGTAGAAGACTGAGTCAGTGTTCTGTTTGGTTGAGGCTTTCGAGCCAGGAGCAATTTTCTTTGCATGGCTAGGTATGACTTTTTATGTTCTTCAAGGTGTTTCTTTTTGGGCAAGTGGAGAGGTTGGTGTATTGCCGAAAAAAGAACGCTAACTTAACATCACAAACGTGATGGAGAAATAATTCAACATATAACCACTTCCACTCACAAGAAAGGGCCTCTTCCTACAAAGAGGGCACCCAACATTTTCAGCAAACACCAAACACTAGAAACGCATCAAGTAAGATAAAGAAAGACAACAGGACATATTATGCTCCACATACCTCGTGAAGTAATAAACAAAAAAAGAAAAAGATAGTGAGAAAACACACCTCATAGTATATGGAAGAGGACATGGTTGTGACTCTGAATGTCTCCAGATTAGGCTAACTTTCCAACAGGTTAGCTATCCCAGGGAGGACTGATTGGAAGATATGTGTATCTAGCCTTAAACATTCGCACTTCAATAGGGGAGAGCGCAAACCTTTGGCTTCCATAATTGATAGTACCTAGAAGATGCAGAAGGACCAAAAAAAAAATTACGACATTCAAGAAGATCATTCAGCAGATACAACAAGAAGAGTTTGTGCATATACAGACAAAAATACCATGGATTTCATAGCTTAATTTTCAAACCATGTTTCAAACCTTAACTAGAGTAAGAGTAACCGAGCAGTACTAAGTAAGAGACTGGTTAGGGACACCTAAACAGTAAACCTAATAACATGGTTGATCGTAATAAAGAGGCATGCATTCCTCCAATAAACTCAGTGTGCATAAAACCTAATGCAGGATACTGGGGACTTACAGCGTGATCTCATTCTCATTTTCAATACTGGGCAGTTCAATAAACTTCTTAACAGTAATGTTGGTTCTAGAGTTAGTAATAGGAGAATATACTCCCACATAATTGCATGCGAGTTTGTTGAGGGCAAAGGGAGTGATCTCATGTCAGCAGGAGCATGCCATTGCTAGAGGAACAACGCTAACACAAAAACATGAACAAGGCCAGTACTCTGTAGGCTGTTTTTCTCCTCTCAAATGGCTCGAAATCCATATCTGGTTGACCAAAATGAGTTGGTTATATTATATAGGGAAAGAAGTATGATATAGCTGACCACTAGAATATTGGTCTAAGTCAATTACTTACCAAACCTAAAAACGTTGAGCTTCGAGTCCCAATCAATTTGGCTACCTTGCTACGTTTTCTCCATTGAGGTCTGTTGAGGAAATATATCCCGTGATATCCAAAAAGCCTAGATCCATTTGAACTATCGCCTCTAAAGTCAAAATTGGTCTATCCCTTAGTGCTATTATTTAACGTAACCATATCACTCCTCCAAACTACTACATTGGCTGAACTACGATAGACGAGCCAAACTGCCATAATCTATTATGAGTATAAACATATACACATCTTTCAAGTCGGCTTTGGTACCATATAAACATCTGCTTTTCCACTTTGCTCCAAGACCATGAAAACATTTTGCAGCAGAAGAAAGACAACCAGAAAAGCCAAAAACAAGAAAACCAACATTTTCACAAACTTATGCAAATTACCAATAGGACTCCTTTGTGTGCACTAATTGTGCTACAAACTAATGTTATATATTACTGCAAATATTAACAGTTGGGTTCGAAATCCGGCAAACAAGAATAATCGCAGTCAACCCGAAATCTCTTGAGCTTAGAACAGTTGCTAAGAATTAGGGTTTTGTTTACAAAGGTAACAAAGTCAGCAAAGTCATCGTAACAACAGGAACGGAAGTGGAGAGATGGGAGGTAAGTCCACAGGAATTGCCACCGTTTCGACAGTACCTGCCTACCTGGGTTTTGATGGCGTCTTCAACCGGTACGAAGGAGAGAAGGTGAGCGAGTACAGAGTCAGGCAACTCAGAGATTCGATCAACGGTGGTGGTTATCTTTCTGCGACGCCGTTTCGGAGAGGTTTCATCGGACAAGGGACCGCTGGGTCCATGAACTGGGGTCGAGTCGTTATCGCTTAGTCGACCGATGTGGTCGGAATGGTGGCTGCGACTGTAGCCGGAGTCGTTGTCATCGCTTTCGACATTGTCGTCGTCGGAATCGTGGCTACGACTACTGTAACCTAAATCACTACCGCTTTCGGTGCTTCGGGTCGACATGCCTTTCAACTTTTCAGTAAAGGGATTTGGAGGAGAACGAGATTCTCTTCGTTGGCTTCCTTCACTGTACAACTTTTCTGTTAGGGTTTATAGCAAGGTTTTTGGGTACGCGGAGATCGTTCTTTTTGTTGGAGGAATTCGGATGTTGGTAGTTTTGGGGAATTTATGCACTGTTTGGAACTTGTGTAGAAACTAGTATTGGGGTCTTATTGTATTTATTGTATTCTTGTAGGGTCTTTATGTCATTTGTACATTCGTTAACCCTAATATAAATATCGCAGCTTTACTGGGTGGCTGTATTCTATACACCCATTACGTTTCTTTCACAGCTTTTCCTCATCCTACGTCATGTCTTCTATTGGGCTGTGAACGACTTTACATGGTATCAGAGCAAGCGCAAATCTATTAGTTCGTTTGAAGGGTTTGTTCTTAATTGAGTTTTGATCTCAAGTAAGGCTCGTGTTTTGTTCGCTTTGATCCTTGATTTGTTTCAGAACTTTCGCGTTCTGATTTTGGTTGCTTCCGTATCGATATCTTCTTCTTTACATAGTCTGAGATTTTGAATGGCATCTGATAAAGGAGAAATCCTGGCAGTAAAGTTAGATGGAAAGAATTATTCTGTTTGGCGATTCCACTTTCAGTTCTTCGTTGAAGGGAAAGGTTTGTGGGGTTATGTTGATGGATCAGAAATCCCACCTGATGCATCTAAAGCTAAAGATGAGGCAGTTAAAGCAGCGGTTCAGGCAGCGGCTCAATGGCGAGTGAACAATGCCAAAGTTGTATCATGGATTTTGGGCTCTGTGAATACCAGTATTGGGATTCCGATGCGAGGACTTCGAACAGCGAAAGAGATGTGGGATTATCTAGAGAAAGTCTACCAACAATCAAACCTCGCACGTAAGTTTCAGATCGAGTACGATATGTTTAGCTTTGAACAAGGTGAGAAAACTATACAGGAATTTTATGCTGGTTTCATGGATTTGTGGGCTGAATATGAGTTTGTCAACATGGGCAATATGACCACAGCTTGTTGTATTCAAAATCTGAAGACCATATATGATGAAAGGAAAGTGATGCAATTCTTGATGAAATTGCGGTCAGATTATGAAAATATTCGGGGTAATATTTTAAACCGTGGTACACTACCAACCATGGATATGGTTTTAGGGGAACTTCTTCGAGAGGAGACAAGAATAGCAACACAAGCTATTCTAGAAGGGAAAAGGACTGTTGAGTCAGTTTTTGTTGCAAAACAAGGCTTCGGTAAACCGTTTCAAAGGGATTTGTCCAAAACTCAGTGTTTTGAATGCAAGGAATTTGGCCATGTGGTATCGCACTGTAAAAAGAAGAATGTATGTGTTTATTGTAAACAGCCTGGGCATATTATAACTGAGTGTGTTGAAGTTCAACAGAAAGGTGGCAAAAATTTCAACCGAAAGAAATCTAATCACCAAGCTTATCATGTTGCTGGTGTTACAACAGATGGGTCCAATACTGATGATGTGAAACTGGGCGTGGCTTCTCCCACTAGCTTGCAGAATGGGGCACCGATTAATGATGACATTCGAAAATTGGTACAAAGCTCTGTTTCTTCTGCTCTTTCCTCTGCTTTCTCTGCCATTGGCTTGTCTGGTAAGAACTCTCACCTCTCTCCCATAATAAATCCTCTTTGGATAATTGACTCGGGTGCATCCAACCATATGACTGGCATACACACAAGTCCATCTTCCGCCAAACCTTATTCTGGAAACACACATATCCTTACAGCAAATGGCGAAAAGTTGGACATTGTTGGGACTAATAACCTTTCCATGTCTATTACTCCTAATTCTTCCCTTCGTTTACCAAATGTTTTCCTAGTTCCTAAGCTCACTACTAATCTCATTTCTGTGGGTCAACTTGTTGATGATGATAGCATCGTTTCTTTTTCTCGTGATGGATGTCTTATACAGGACCGTCGCACTGGGATGGTGAAGGGGAAGGGTCGTAGAATTGGTCGCCTGTTTGCTCTGGAGTTTGAGAGGCCGAATTGCAATACTTGTCTATTTACTCATTCAGATTCAGATTTTTCTATTTCAAATAAACTTTGGCATATGTGGCACCGTAGACTTGGGCATCCAAATGCTAAAAAGCTAGATACTTTATTTTGTTCTGGTTCTTTGAAAGACAAAATTTCTTCCTTGAGTAGCATTAATAAATCTTGCATTAGTTGCTGTTTGAGTAAAAGCGTACATTTGCCTTTTCCAGTTCATAGTAATGTTAAAACTTCACCGTTCGACTTGATTCATAGCGATGTGTGGGGTCCTTCTCCGGTTCTATCTAGATTGGGGTACAGATACTTTGTTTTGTTCATTGATGATTGTACTCGGTATACTTGGATTTACTTTATGCGTCATAAGTCTGAAGTATTCTCCCATTTCAAAACTTTCTTATCCATGTGCCAGACTCAATTTGATACGACGGTGAAATATTATCGTCCAACCAATCGGAAGATAAAAATTCTCCGTTCGGATTCAGGGGGAGAATACATGTTAACGGCGTTTCAAAATTTTTTGAAAACTGAGGGGATACAATCACAGCGAACTTGCCCCGATACCCCTGAACAAAATGGTGTTTCAGAAAGGAAAAACCGTCATATTTTGGATGTTGCGAGGACCCTAATCTCTGATTCCAACATACCTTCTACGTTTTGGGTCGAGGCTGTGTCCACAGCTGTATATCTAATCAATCGTCTTCCATCCTCGGTTTTGAAGGATATATCTCCCTATTCTTCTTTGTTTCGTAGTGTTCCTGACTATTCGCGGTTACATGTATTTGGTTGTGTGTGTTTTGTTCATCTCCCAGCTCCTGAAAGAACGAAAATATCTAAACAAGCTGCCATGTGTGTTTTTGTAGGATATAGTCCTGACCAAAAGGGTTTCCAATGTTATGATCCTCAACTTCGTCGCATTCGTGTCTCTCGTCATGTCATCTTTTTAGAAAGCATTTCATACTATGTTTCTATTGCTCGATCCTCTGAATCGTCTCTCCCTGTACTACCCGATTTTTCAGATCCTTGTGAGGATCCCATTGCAAGTGCTACTACTGCCCCAAAGCTGTTGGTTTACCAACGTCAGCGCAAACAAGGTCAGCCTACTGCAACTTCCCTTCACCAACTAGAGCAAGGTCAGTCTTCTCTTTTCGAACCTGTAAGTTCTCCTCTCCCCTCCTCTACTTTGGTTGAGCCCATTCCTTCTGAACCAGTTGTCTCTTTGCGACGGTCGACTCGTTCCACTCGTCCTCCGGACCGCCTCACTCTTCTTGCACATCACTCCTTGTTTACTTCTTTGGATTCTATTGATATTCCTTCTTCTTACCAGCAAGCAGTTAACGAACCCTGTTGGAAAGAAGCGATGGATGCAGAGCTAAGTGCTTTACTTGAGAATGACACATGGGATCTGGTACCTTCCCCTCTTAACACTTCTATTATTGGAAGTAAGTGGGTTTTTTCTGTTAAGCTAAATTCTGATGGTAGCATTGAAAGATATAAGGCTAGACTTGTTGCACAGGGTTATAAACAGGAGTATGGTATTGATTATGAAGAAACATTTGCTCCCGTCGCAAAAATGACCTCTGTACGTCTTCTTATAGCTCTTTCTTCTGTGCGCAAGTGGCCTATCTTTCAAATGGATGTGAAAAATGCATTTCTCCATGGCCATTTGAAAGAAACTGTCTACATGAAACCTCCTCCGGGCTACTCTCATGATAAGTCCATGGTTTGTCGGCTGAAAAAGTCATTATATGGTCTAAAACAAGCTCCAAGAGCGTGGTTTGAGCGATTCCGAAAGGTTATTCTTGATGCGGGGTACACACAAAGTAGTTATGACTACTCATTGTTCACCCGCAATTCTTCACAGGGAATTACAATTCTGTTATTGTACGTTGATGACATCCTTATCACTGGTGATGATATCGCGGGTATTGAGAAATTGAAACATCTTCTTTGTCAGTCATTTAAGATGAAGGATTTAGGACGATTGACGTACTTTCTTGGCTTAGAAGTACAAGACTCCTCTTATGGGTATAGTATTAATCAGAGGAAATACACCATGGACTTGATTAAGTTTGCAAATTTGACTGATGGAAAATGTGTTGATACCCCCATGGAGGTGAATGTCAAGTTCAAACGTGATGATGGTAAACGGCTTTCGGATCCATCTACTTACCGTCAGCTTGTCGGTCGTCTTATTTACCTTACTATGACTCGGCCGGATATTTGTTATGCAGTCAACATCGTTAGTCAATTTGTTTCTAATCCGTGCCAGGTCCATCTTACTGCCGTTTATCGTATTATTCGTTATCTTCGAGGAACCGTATCACGAGGACTATTCTTTCCTTCCCACTCCTCTACCCAGTTACGAGCCTATGCTGATGCTGATTGGGCTGGTTGCCCTGACACTCGTCGCTCTACTACTGGTTGGTGCGTGTTTCTTGGTGATTCACTTATCTCTTGGAAATGCAAGAAACAACCCACAGTTTCTAAGTCCTCAGCAGAAGCCGAGTATAGAGCAATGTCTTCATCTTGTGGTGAGATCACATGGCTTAGGGGACTTATGCAGGAACTAGGAGTGCCCATTCAGACTCCAACGCCCCTATATGCTGATAATGTTAGTGCTGTTCGTATTGCATCTAATCCGGTATTTCACGAACGTACAAAGCATATTGAAGTGGACTGCCATTTTATTCGTGATAAATACCTAGATGGTGAGATTACACTACCCCATGTTGCCTCCCAAAACCAACTAGCTGACATATTTACCAAGGCAATGACTCGAGCTCGACATGAATATCTTCTGGACAAACTGATGCTCCTTACGCAGCCTCAGCTTGAGGGGGAGTGTAGAAACTAGTATTGGGGTCTTATTGTATTTATTGTATTCTTGTAGGGTCTTTATGTCATTTGTACATTCGTTAACCCTAATATAAATATCGCAGCTTTACTGGGTGGCTGTATTCTATACACCCATTACGTTTCTTTCACAGCTTTTCCTCATCCTACGTCATGTCTTCTATTGGGCTGTGAACGACTTTACAACTTGATGTGGAAAGAAAGAGAAATGAAGCTTGATGTGGAAATAAAGGGAAACGAAGGAAAAATAATTAAAAGAGAAAATAGAGGGAAAGTTGGTGTTGATCGATATTCAATTTTTGCCCCGTGGCTCCGGATAATTAAATGGTTGCATTTTGAGGCACGATAAAAAAAATGCAAGTGAAGGAACCTTTTCACACTTCAATTGCAATGACCCACGGGCCGCTCATCACGAAATCATATTTCAAAGTCTGACAATATTACCATTGTAATGTATGCATCGATACAAGAAAAATGACATATCTCAAAATCCAATTGAATGACATTGATTTTTTTTTATCAGCCTTAAAAGATACGTGAGGCAATTGCAGTATAGGAAAAAGAGATGGGAAACGTCATGCATGTGAAAAAGTAGTCTCGAAACTTGTGAGCTGTTGTTGAGCTGCCTCTAGAAATGCACAGCAGCCTTTGGAACCCACACCAGCCGTGTTTTGAATTGGAATTGTGATGCAGCCATTGGGATTTTGTGAGCCGAAATCGGAAAGTGTGAGCCGTGAGAAATTATATCAGCCGTGTTTGGGACTTGGCTGCATTATTATAGTACAAGAATGTGTCGCATATATGGTTGAGGCGCAACAGGGGAATGTGTCAACAGGACCGGCCTGGGTAAGCCTCGGCACGTCCGTGAGCTTGGACAACCTCAGAGCTAAGGCAACGAAAAACAAAATTTCACATCCTTGTTCCCACCCTCCAAAGTCTAAATATGCATTTAATATTTAATATTTTGACATAGATGTAGTAATGTAAAAGGTGTAGCTAGCTTATTAGTCAACAATATGCATTTAATATCTCATACCGAAGGTCATGGGTTCAATACTTATTCTCACCATCCAAAGTCTCCTTATTTGTAGCTTTTTACCTTTTTTTATGTTGTCACTAAAGCTCACAAGAGACACATTTGTGAAAATTGTCACTTAATGACATAGTATATATTTGTGAAAATAATTTTTTAGTCACTAATGTGCTTTAGTGCCAATTTTTGCATGCAATGAGACAGGGCCAGCTTATAGGCAATGAGAATACGTTTTCTTTTAATTGGATCGTGATAATCATAAAGCATTATAACCAAGGTTACATTTAAATTTGAAATTTTTGATGTAATTCAAACTAAAAGCACAATGTAAAATTGATTTTGTTTTTTTGACTTGTATGTATTTTTATTTCTTATAACTTAATAATAGTAAGCGGGCAACTAAGTTTGGAGTCGAACTTGAACAACCCAAATATCAAGACCGGCCTGCATGTCAAGCATGCAAGTACGTCTCATTTGTAGACGCGATGCATAAGTCGGCATTTGCCTCTATATTATAAATAGCCCCCAAGGTTTCTCAGACGGCGGGTTTTTGGTTTTGGGAGAGGAAACTCTGCAAACAAAAGTTTGAGAGCGAGAGAAAGGAAAAGGCAGAGAATAGTAGAAGCAATCAGTAGAGTTCCAGTACTATAGTTTGGTCCTGAGTTTTAAGGATGGAATCACGGGGGTTTAGTGGCGGCGGCTGCCACGAAAAAAATTTTAGAAAATGTGATTATTATATGTGAAAAAATAATTTTATCCCCAACTAATATAGTCTCGCCACTGCTAGGTTTTTTTTCTTAATTTTTATTATATAATAATTATAAATCTTCTATTTTTTTTTCAAGAAAGGAGACCCAAAAAATTATTCCAAAATTAAATTCAATGGGCCAAAGTGAAATAATATAAATGATGATGTGTAATCAAGAAAAAAAAAACTCCACACTCTAACCCTAAAACAACTTAACCTAAAAAATTAAGGGAATTTAATTATAATGTCACTCCCCAAATTTATAATATCACTCCCAAAAAGGGAGTGCGGTTATCAATTTGGAAAATCCATATAGGGATCTTTTATATAAGAATCTGGGGAGTGACATTATAAATTTAGAGAGTGGCATTATCGATGTCCAAAATTAAAATTAGTCTTTTTTCATACTCCATGTGCAAAAACATCATTTACTATAGTTTTTGCTATGTTTAATTTTTTGTGGAGCCGATAACTATTAATATTATAATGCATATTTTTATATTTTACATATACATTTCGCCACTGCTAGGCTACAATCTTTGTTCCGTCTCTGCTGAGATTTTTGAAAAACAGAAGAGTCATGTCCTTGTTCATTGTTATTCCGATATCTTAGGTTGTATTAGAAGCATTTCCAGTAGTCTTCAAAGAATGGCTTAGTGCGCAATAATGTTAGCATAGTTTGCGATAGTAATTATTTTTTGCTATCTCGGATTATAGTTTCATTTTGCTGAACATTAGTCTTTCGTATTTGGAATTCGCGAACAAGGTAATACAAGTTTGATTTTCAGAAGAAATTATTTATGTTGTTATCTTTATTCTCATTTCGAGATGTATTTGTAATGAATTGAGGATCCTGACAACCGTCGAAATTAGTAAGCCGTTGTTGGTATAAAAAATGAGATTCGTGCCTTGGCACGTTTTTCATTATGCAAATCGACTTTGGATAGTTTCCACAAAATGGTTATTGTAAATTTCCATTTTGAAGTCTATTTACATTGAATTGAGGGTCTGACGGCCGTCAAAATTAGTAAGTCGCCATTGGTATCAAAAATAAGATTCGCACCTACGAGCGTCTTTCATTAACCAATTCAATGTAAATCAATTTTCAAAGTTTTTCGCAAACAATTATTGTAATTCTCGCCTGAGATTTGTTTGCATTGAATTTAGGGTCCCGACGGCCATCGAAGTTAGTAAGCCACCGCCGGTATCGAAAATGAAATTTGTACCTACGTGCGATTTTCATTAACCAATTCAATGCAAAAGGATTTTTGAATTTTAATTTATCACAACTTTTAAATTGATGTGAGGGTATACACGACAAAATTAGGCCTTTCTATTTTGCCGTTTATACACTCGAATTCACCATTCCCTTCTTTGTATATATACTGTCCATTTAATCTTTTGTTTCCTCGGCCAGAGATAAATTTTTAAAAGGGTTAATTTTAGAAAATAAGTACTGAAAGGGCAATGTGGGATGCCTAACCGCTTCCCCACTCATAACAGTAAATCCCTAAACCCATCTCTGATTTTTGTAGACCAGAACGCAAAAGGAGTCATTCAAAACTATACTCCAAGCACATGATTTTCTAAATATATCTTCTTTGGAGATGTTTTTGGGGTGACTTAACACACCTGAACTCATTGTTAAGTGGAACTCTAATTTTTTAACAAGTCGCAGCTGTCAAATTCATTTGAGCAAAATCGTCGCATAAAGTCAAGTATTCTCTTCTGCCATTTCTCACAGGGAACGCCTACAGAGGAAAATTCGAGAGGCGACAATTGGAAAGAAAATAGGAAGAAAGTTATTTTCATTTTGCTGTTTTCCCTCCTCTTTCCATAGGGAATCAAACAAGGGAGGAGGAAAAATTTTAATTCTCTCTTCCTTTCCTTCCCCTTCCACAACTTCCAAACAAAGTCTAAGCCTTGTTGGGAAACAATTCCCAGAACCCAGTAATGGCACATACAGATTAGACAACAAGGAAAAATTGTAAAACCCTACAAGGCGGCACTAGGGTTTTACCTCAACTCCATACGACACGAACGTAGATTGAACTTGTTATAGCACGCCTTGCTATATGCCACGAATACTGTTCAACTACACCTTAAGATCTTCTATCATATTCCCGTCACGTCTAGAATACAAACCGAGTGTAGACTCTTTTGCGATCTCTTTGCTCTTCCTAAGCCTACCTCTATTTCATGAATAATAGAAAACATCTGTCGAACTTAGAAAGCATAACGTGTATATATAGGGCTACGATGGGGACATAAGGAGTAATAACTCTGAGCTTCCAGTGTAAATAAGAAACCATAATCCCACCTGGATTCTATTTCTTATTTCACTAATTATAATTCACCCCACTACAGAATTATAATTGCACTCTCTTCCTTATCTCAATTATATTACGAGCTCCATGATATTAAATAGTTATTAATCTCCCCACGTTAAGATTATAAATACCCATTGATTAAAATAAATTACTAACAAGCCTATCAAGCTGACAAAAATAAGTATTTATTTAAAAAATAAATACTTATTTTTTGAATTAAAGAAATAGATTATGAGAAAGTAACTTGTCTCGTAAAGCGAAAAATAAGTATCTTAGCAGAATAGGGCCTTACTGATGATAAAAAGAATTTTAAGTGAATTGTGCCTTGAGAGAGAGAGTAGTTCAGCAACTATTTAGGTTGTTTCCGGTGGGTAAGAACTTAATTAGGATCACTTGTTATTATTAGAAAATGTCAAATTGTTTCCACTAACAAATAAGTTGTGGAAAAATGTCAAGTTGTTTCTACTAATTAATAAGTTATTGAAAAATGTCAAGTTATTTTTACTAACCAATAAATTATATTAGATGGGATGCAAAACTTATTGCTTAGTATGAACAATAAACTAAAAAATGCGGTAACTTGTTCCCCAAATTGTTATGAAAATATGAGCTCTTTTTTTTTTTTTTTGGGATCAATCGGAAATTCAATATGGCCTTATTTTAATGTAACACTTTTCATTGTAAAAGAATTGGCACACAAAACTCGGGCATGTGTACGATGTCGTTCAATAGTATATATATACATTTCCCCCCCCAGGCCGGAAGACATTAGGCTCCGTTCCAAAACGCAAAATAAGAACTTATTTTTTAAGAAGGCAATTTCAAGCTAAAAAATAAAGGGCTTAATGAAATCTAAAAATATGCAATATGGATCTTATTTGAAAGATCTCGATGAGATCTTTAATACGGTGCCAAAAAAATCAAAAAATTATTTTTCATTTATATTATTTTTGAGTTTGAAAATGTGAAATAAGTACTTATTTTTTAAGAAGGTGTTCTGGAACATGTGAAATAAGTACTTATTTTTACATGTGAAGTAAGTAATTATTTTTCATTTAAAAATTATTTTTGAAATGTCTTCCGGCCTGGGGGGAAAATGTATATATACTATTGAACGACCTCGTACACATGCCCGAGTTTTGTGTGCCAATTATTTTACAATGAAAAGTGTTAAATTAAAATAAGGCCATATTGAATTTCCGATTGAACCCAAAAAAAAGGGGTCATATTTTCATAACAATTTGGGGAACAAGTTACAACATTTTAGTTTATTGTTCCTATAGACTATAGAGTATGGCTCTGAACATATTTATATTTACTATATTTGACACTTAAAAAGGACAAAATTTTAAATTCAACTCACAAAGAAGAGCTTGAAAATCACTACTCAAAATGAAATACATTTCTGTGAGTCTCAAAATTAAATGTGAGAACCCCACAACATTTTGTCGCGGGAAGAGACATAGGAGCCCCAAGGACATCGAATAATCTCTCCATAATCAATTATTGTAGCTGAATTTTTTTTCAGTGTAAAAAACGAGTGGACCATAATGCAGGGGGATCCTACTGGATCTAGTCTGTCCACATTTGTTTTTTTTTTTTTTTGGATAACCAAAAAGGTTGAGAGGGGGCGACCAGCGTAGTGACTCTCCTTAGGCGTGACCATAGGGGCTCCCTATCCGCTGTGGAATGTCCGGTTCGAGCCATAGCTACTGTCCGGAAGGACAGGCCGTTACCACAGCACTACTAAGGTGACTAGGTGGCCAAAGGCCTCCATGCAAATTCACACAAAGACCCTGAAGTAGCATGGATGGAATTCAAACCGAGGTCCGTGCACATGGAGGAGGGGACTTTATCCCACCCACTGTGGCCAACTAGGCTACCACCCTTGTGGTGTCCACATTTGTTTCACTGAGGGCTTTTTCACCTTTGCAGTAATTTACCCAATCCCACATCGATTCTACACAAGAGAAATGCCGTTTTTCTATAACCGAGCCGAGGGCTCACGGTTCATACCGTGGGGGTGTGGGACTGGGGATTGCGCGCGCTCTACGTAACCCTAAACCTCTCTGTGTAAATCAGAGTTTGTGTTATGGAGGGACTTTCTCCGGTGTTTCCCCTCTCACCGAGAAAGAAACACCGATGCCCGCGTGTGTAGATCTCTGACGTTGATTTAGACCCTCGAGAGTGCTTGTAGGGAGTGTGCTGCTGGTACTGGACACGTGCCTTGCGGTCACTGTTCCTCGCCTCTCGAACACCCCTATTTTGTGTACATTAGGGGAATGACTACTTATTTGGCAAACTTAAAAATAATAGGTTTTCTGAAATCAAAAAATATGAAATGTGAATTTTGTTTGATAAATCTCGATGAGACCTATCAACTTTTGCAAAAAATTTTAAAAATTATTTTTGTAAGTTCATTATTTTTAAACTTGAAATTAGGTCTTTATTTTTTAATTACTTACGGAGTATTTGAGAAAGCAGAACCGGGCCAGAAACCAAGTCTATTTTAGGCTCCATTCTTCCTAACTTTTTATCTATAATTTTTTTTTGATATTTTTTATTTCTTGTAATTTTTTGTTTAGTATTTTGACTTAATTTTTAAAATTAATCATTCGAATCAATGAGTTTGAGCTAAAAGTTGAGCCGGTCAATCCAAATAAAGAAACAATCAGCTACTTAATCTACGACTTTGATTTTGAAAAATGATCTTTGCACTTTACTTTTTAACATATGCACTTCAAAAAAATTCCTTTATTATGCTTTGAAAATTATGTTATGCGGAATTTGAAAAAACTGGAGTGAAAAAATCAACGCAATTTTGTTTAGCAAAGGGAAATAAGGATCAACACTATGGTAGAATCTCTGAGGATCTAACTCCTCTCGGCTCTCCAGTAATGGGGGAGGAGCTTCCCGTTCACGCAGTTGCTGCTTTTTCGGGCTCATACCGAGCCCACATTGATAATCGGAATCGTTCATTATAAATCTCATCAAGTACTTTGAACCAACCATATAACAAATTGTTTTGATCGCATACGTTCAATACCTGATCCAAAGCATTTTTCTAGAGAAAAATGGGAAAAAGTGGTTTCTATCCAGCGTGTCCAGTTCATTTTTTTAATATTAATGTGATCTAATCAGTTATCAAACGGTATCCGATCAACACAAATTTTTACACAATTGAAGTACTCGATGAAATCTACATAATGAATGATTCCGACTATTAATGTAGGCCCGGTATGAGGCCTAAAAAGGAGCAACCAGAGGGGAAGCTCCTCTCCCATTACTAGAGAGGAACCAGATCCAATCTCTGAGATCGATTTGAAGAGCTAATTCCGTGCCTTTTTATGGTTCATGTTATGCATTTTTCAGTGTTGATTGTGAGTGATTGTATGTACCAGAGGATTAAAGCTATGCAGCAACTAAGTTTTAATGCATTGAATGAATCAAAGATCCACATTAAAAAAAAAATTGAGTCCAATTAAAGAAGGTGAAAATACATAAACACCCCCTCAACTATCACTCTTTCTCGTAAACACCTCATCACATTTAAAAGCGTTCATGGAGACCCTCTCACCTATTCCCGTTACTTGGAGTAACACCCTTCCGTCTCAGAACTATTTGCTGGGAGGTCACATGTTAGCAAATTGGGCATTTTTTGGACAAAAATGCCTTTTCTACCAAATCAATCATCCCTCCTCCTCCTCTCTCTCTCTGCACAAACCCAGCAAAACCTCCTATTCGTGGCCTTCCGCATGGCCTCCCACAAGAAAACAAACCTCAATTGATTCAATAGAGAAAACAAAACTAGTCCACAAATCTCAACCCACAAATACAAAATCAAACTTAAAAACCAAATCAAACCTTAAAATTAAACCCACAAATCAAATTCAATCAACAAATTGAAGTTGAAACCCACAAATTCAATCCAGCCGACACACACATATACATACACCTATATATATATACATACTAAAAATTCCAAGAATCCACCGAGAAACTCGCTGAGAAATTGACAACAGGATCGGAGAAGCACTGCGGTGTGGGTTTGATTTCGAAATCTGAAATCGTCGATTCCACCGGATCCACGTTTCTGCTATCGTCGAGGGCAAGGGAAGCTGCTTGGTCGCGGAGAGAGAGAGAGAGAGCGCCATGGAGTAGAATAGAGCCGAAGCGTCTCAAATTCGCCGCGAAATCGACAGCTTGAAGTCGTCGAAGATCGAAATTGAGTGCCGTATATCAGCAATCGAATCTCAGCTTCATGATATCAAAGGAGATGGCCGGAGTTGAAGCTTCCCTTCCGTTGGTGGCGCTACCAATGGCGGTCGCCGATCACTCTCCTCCTCCTCCTCCTCTCTCTCTCTCTCTCTGAACTAGAACTAGGGAGGGGTGGGCTAAATAATTTCAGGATTTTTTTGAAATTATCGTGTAAGAGTATAATATAATAAGGATATATTCGTCAATTTATCCATTCCGTTAATGGAGTTTGTCTTTATTTCGTTTCCAATAGTTGATGGGATCTCCATGGGCACTTTTAAATGTGAAGGGATGTTTATGAGAAAGAGTGATAGTTGAGGGAGTATTTATGTACTTCATCATTAAAGAATCTTGATATATCCTTTAAGCTTGAGAAAATAGATAAGAAATTAGCTAGCTATCTTTCTTGCACAAAAAGGTTGGGAAACTAAACAAAGGGAATTGCTTAAAGTTGCAAAAGCTTTTCTGAATGGAGTGGCTTTAGCTAAAGCCTTATATTATATTATAGTCGTTAAAAAAACGTAGGAAGTACTAATCGTGAATTGGATTTCATCTTGGCATCAAACAATTTAATTAATGAATTACTAATATCATATTCCGATTGTCTAAAAAGTGGAAAACGTATCTCGACATATAAATAAGTGGAATTTTTTTTTTTTTGCGAGGATATAGAAGTGGATTGGATAAGTTCTTTTTGTAGTGATGGCCATTTATTTATGCCAAAAGTTACCCCTTCCCTTTCTTGTTTGTCACCTTTGAGTAAAGAAAAGAAAGATGGAAAACTTTTGTGCATTTATCCACAAAAAATAATGTTAATTTTCTCCTTTCTTTTTTTTTTTTCCCTCAAAAGTGAGAAGATTGTATTGATAAACGTCCAACGGTACTTACAAAACGGAAATCATTACAAAGAACTTGAACAAAGCCAAACTAATCGTCTAACAAATTCAAAACAAGTAAATCACAAAAAATAATGGTAGTTTTCTTCTTCTTACAAAAACAAACCTCATGCTACTCAGGACAGAGCGTAAGCTAGTGATGCATCAAGGGTGCAGCATTCCATCGTTTCGCCTAGTAGCACCAACGCTTGTATTGCTTTCCCATAACCCCATTTTCACGGTTAACTTTTCCTCTATACCTTTCGTCGGTAGTGTGTAAAGAAGATCAGGTTAAAAATTTGTTGAGAAAAAGATTAGAACATTTCAAGAACAATTTAACTTCTTAATTGCATCGAGAAAGAAAATGAGATTAAAGTGTACTCCATCTATGGAGGGTAGGATTGATTTAAAAAAAAAAGTTAGTCGACCTACGCAACCCATAAAGGCCAAAAGCCTAGATCTTATAATACAAAGCGTTAATTTCTTGATGCACCAGAAATTTGTTTTGTAAATTTTACATGTGAGAAATTGATTTTTTTTTTTTAATTTTGTAAAATTTTTATGCGATCCAACGGTTGGAAGTTTTTCATGCAAAAGTATAGAAATTTGTCGGTGCAGAGGATGGGTGTTCCTCCTATCAAATGCTTGTCAAATGAGAAACCTACTCTTCTCTTCTACAAAATGACGTGAAAGAAAAACCTACGTGACAGGAGCAATTGTCTATAAAATGACGGTTTTTGTTTTTTAATCGTGATAAAATGACGTTTTTGTTTTTGTTCCTGGTCACATGAAGTTGAATGGGAAAGATTGGGTGCGCGTATTGCCCCATGGTATGTCAATTTTTACTCTACTTTTTTGTAGAGAGAGACTAGGGTACACTACCGTCTCGTGAGGTTTTAGCAGCACAGAGGGTCCACGACTTCAATTTTGAAAGGGAAAGATTGGGTGCGACTTGCGAGTGTTTTTTCTTCAGATGAAGGTGCCCAAGTTGAGAACTGGGTCTGACTCCTATGGAGATAGGGCTCTATTTATTTGGGCATAAAATATTTTTTGGTAAAATATTTTATTTATTTCTCGGTATTCGGTTGTGTAAAAAATGAGATTAATTGGATGAAAATGATTTACCTTTAAATCTTTTGTAAATTGTTTTCCGAAATAAATCCGTTGTCTTCTACTGCAATTTTCATTGCTCAGTTTCCTCGATCGTCAGTCCTGACCCACTCTCAATTTCAATATTATCATATCTCTCCACCGTTGAAGCCCCCTTGATCTATCTCTCTACACTATTTTGTCGATTTTTAAAAATATTTTCAATTACCAACCAAATACCAGAAAATAAAAGTTTGAAGTCTGTTTTAAAAAAAAAAATTTACATTGTAAAATATTTTACATCGAAACAAACGGAGCCTAAATTACTAATTCTATTGGCTCTATTCCGTTAAAGGGTTTTAAAAAATAAGTATGAATTTGTAATTTCTAAAATTAAAAAAATGTATTTATGAAAATAAATTTTTATTTTTTTCCACCGTTTAAAAGATCTCATCGAAATCTATCAAATAAGATCCATATCACACAAAAAATTATTTCTGTAAGCCCATTATTTTTAAACTTAAAAATTACATATAAGTAGTTACGGTATTTTTTTTAAGAACCCTATACTGTATGACAAAAAATTGTGAGTAAATGTGTGATTTTAAATCAATATCACTTTGATTTAAAGAAAAGAATAGTTTTTTTATACATTTAAAAAAAATTTATTCGTGAGTTTTAAATATGCAGTTCAAATTCAAATAAAAAGGTACTACTATTATTTAATATGCTGTTCTACGTAAGGAAGACTAGCATACACAGTAAAAAATTAGTAGTAGTATATTATCTCATCAAAGAAAAATCCAACCGTTTTATAAACAATTAAACATTACGCCACGTACTACCCTTCAAGGAAAATGATTAAAAATTAAAATGAGGGCATTAGATAACCTTTTGAGTGTGTAATTAAGAAATGATATCATTATTGGAGCCATGTAGCTTGCCCCGGATTCATGACCGACCTTCTTTGCTATATAATCTTGTCGTAGTTCCAATACTACCCTTCATGATTTTAAGAAGACTTGTACTGCCCTCCATAACCAAATTAAAAGAAGATTTTCCCAATATTGGAGCTGCCTTTTTTTTTTTTTTTGTAGGTAAGGCTAATTTTAGAGCCTTTTTTGGGGAAAGGCCAATTTTAGAGTTTTTAGAGCATCTGCATCAGACTCTCTACATTTTGGACCAATTTACACCTTAAAAAGTTATTTTATTACTTTAACTATTCACTTTTAAGATTTCTACTGCATCAGACTATTTATATTAAAATTATTTCATTAAAAATATTATTTTTCTATTCTAAAAAAAAACACCAAATTATCCCATTCCGAGCAATTGTTCGCTTAATTATTTATCATTTTTTAATATATAAATAGTCAAAAAAATTAAGTGCTCCAATTTTCAATCAGTTTGAACCGATGCGAAGATTTTATTTTTCTGATCATTTTATCCTAAAGGGTCATAATTTATTTTTATCCCTAGGAATCATAAGAGAGCCGTAGAACCAAATAAAGTATAAAAAAAAATATTAAGCCAAGTCACTGTAGCAGTGAACAATGGAAAAAAAAACATTAAAATAATAAGTAACAAGTGAATAGCGACTCTTGAAATTAAAGAGTTATTGTAGCAAAGTTAGAAATCTTTCAAAGTAGAGAGGGAGGGAGAGAGCCTGATGTAGGGGAGTTTTGGGGGGGTTTTTTTCTCTTCATTTTTGGCTCTTTAATTTAGTTTGAAGAGGGAAGTAAAGATGGAGATGTGGATGCTCTTAGTTGGGTGTCAAGGTCTAATATAATTGACATTGACCTTTTAGGGTCATGAATGGCATATAATTATTCAGGAGCTTATGTGTCAACCTAATTGAGATGTTTGCTCCGGTTTGTTATGTCGGTTATCCTTATTCCCTTTAGTCTTTGTAATTCTTATTCAAAAATTAATAAAATTTCTTTTGCCATTCAAAAAAAACAAAAAAAACTGACAGTGACAATGATATAGGTAGAATTTTGCAGATTTCTTTTTTGTGGCAAGTCAATTGAAAAAGAATTGACCATCAATTGCAATTTTTCCGGGCTTCTTCTTGTAATTTCTAAGCCAAACCTTGTAATTATTCATTATATTTTCTTTTGTAAAATCATCTTATTCAATGACCAAATTCTAACTATATATGGATAAAATAGTTTTGTGCAGCTGATCCGAATTTATTGAGACTTAAGACTTGCTAGTTTGATTTGGTAACAAATTAGATGGTTTGACATAGTAAATTAAGAGATACAATATCCGTAACAAGAAGTAAATAAATTAATTATAATCAACAATCTTATTTATTAACCTTGTGATTTGACCTGGTGATTTTGTAGTCACCTTTTTAATGAACAGATCTAGGGTTCACCTCCTATGAATATGAAATCTTGCACTTGTAGTAATCTAACCTGCGCAACCGTTAGTTGAGAAACAAAAACCTATTTATTATTCTAACTTGATTTATTTAATGTATTATTTGCTCTTAAACTAGATATAGATAAGCTACGTTATGAAATGAGCTTTTTTGTATTCGTGTAAAATATTTTATCACTAGTGAGAACACTAAGCCCCTTTTCAAAAAGGCCTCTTATAAAAATAAGTACTAATTTATAATTTTTAAGTTTAAAAATAATATGCTTATTGAAATCAAAAAATATGCAATATAAATCTTGTTTGAGAACTATCAAACCCTGTTAAAAAATTAAAAAATTATTTTTGTAAGCCCATTATTTTTAAGTTTAAAAATAAGTCCTTCATTTTTAAGTACTTATTTGGATTTCTGGAACGGGACCTAAAAAGAACAATGTTATGAACACAATGTTGAATGACTCTGGATTGTGTTTGAAGATTTTGTTCTGAGGATGCCTTCCGATTAAAAAAAAAAGGCAAATTAGTTATTAGTCTAAAGTCCAAATGAAACAACCCTATAAGAGTTTTAGTCTAGCCTAAGTTTCTGTGATATGTAGAGTCCATTAATAAAAATATTTTAGAGTCTATAGTCCTTGAAAAGACAAAAACCTTTAATGAGACAATGACTTTGTTTGGTTAACACAAAAAAATAATTTTTTTTCATTTAAATTGTCTTAAGAAAAATTCTAAAATCAGCCTAATGGGCTGACAATAGTAGGTGTGTGAATGTGTATTAAAGGATGTAAAAAATAAACAAAAAAAAATTTTTTTTTTTTTTGCTTTCTAATGTGTTTACTGGGCTGATAATAGAAAAACCGCTGTCTTAAATGAGACAAAGGGTCTTGTTTGGCTAACACAAAATATGTATTTTTTCGTGTTTTTCGATCTTATTGAACTTTCATAGGGTACCCTAGGATTTTAGCCACTTTCATAGGATACCCTAAGATTTTAGGCACTTTCACAAGGTTTTTGGGTGTACTTTCTTATTATGGGGTTTTAGCAATTTAGACACTTTAATAGGGTACCCTAGGGTTTCAGGCACTTTCATATATAAGGTACCCTAAGGTTTTAGACACTTTCATAGGGTATTCTAGGGTTTTAGGTACTTTCAACGTTAGTCAACCTTGGAGGGATTTTTTTTGTAAATCCTGGACAGAATGTCCTTTAGACTTTATGGAAAAATATTTATGTCCTTATTATAGCAAAAATTCTTATAGTATGTTCTCCTACTCAATTTGTCCTTAAAAAAAAGTAATGATATGTGTACCGATTGAGTGAAGCTCACTTCAAAGTTTCACACAGAATAATTTAAGCCGTTTACTCCCTCCGTTCCTAAATGAGAGTCATTCTTTGGAATTTCAACTTTTTTAAGGGACATGTAATCATTACACTTACTTTCCACCGTTACCCCTATACTTTACCTATTTTGCACCATTTGTATTCAAATAAAAGGGACACTTTTGAAATTTTATCAAATTTCAACTTCTATTTTTGGAAAGGGATAATCATTTTAGAACATCCCAAAATAGAATAAGGGACTCTGTACGGAGGGAGTATTAATTTGGAAATAAATTTTCAAGTTGATTGAAAGGTGTGTTCCACATCAGTTTCTTAAAAAATAAGTACCTATTCATGCTTCCCAAGACATGTCATTCTCTTACAATACATTATCTTTAATTCAAAAAATAAGTTACTTTTCAAAAAATAAGTACTTATTTCTAAAATCGAAACGGGGCCTGAATCAAACACTTATGATTATTGATTTAGCAAATTTTTTCTAACACAACTTAGTGCCAGTTTACGGTACAATTTGTGCATGTTTCACATAGCTTTTTGGAGTTTTTTTTTTAATTTTGTTCTTATTCATTTTTTTTTTCCAATTTTTTGGTCATTATCTTGGATATTTCCTAGAATATTTGGCTAATTTTTTTATCTTTTCCATTACTCTCGACAAAACGAACCAATAATTCACAAAAATTTGATGCAAAATTGGCAAATGCAAACTTTTTTTTGGATAATGGCAAAAACCATTTATCCCACAAAAAACTTTGTGAAACAAAAATCTCACAAAAAAAGCTACGTGAAACAAAAAACCCTCAAAAAATCTATGGAAAACAAGACCCCGTTCGTTAAAGGGTTTTAGATTTTAATCTATTTATCTCTAATTATTACTATTATTTTTTTATCTATCTCTCTCCAATTATTATTCATATTTTTAATTATTACTTTATTTCTCTCTATATTTATTATCTATAAATTCAAATCCAAAATTTTAAAATAAACGAGGTTCAAATGATTGGGAGCAGTTCCAGTCCAGTTTTTTTAAGGTCCAGTCCGGTCCAGTTTTGGGCCGTTGTGGGCCCATCCCGGGCCCAAAACAATGATCGGAATCGTTCATTTTGTAGAGCTCATCGAGTATGTCATCCATGCCAAAAATTAGCTTGATCGAACATTAATAGATACATGGATGAAACAGATTTGTACAAGAAAAAAGCAATGACAAAAATTAAGTTGAAATTAATAATTGCCCATTTTTTTCTTGTACAAATCTATTTCCTTTATGTACCTATTGATGTTCGATTAAGCTAATTTTTGGCATGGATGACATACTCGACGAGCTCTACAAAATGAATGATTTCGATCATTGTTGTGGGCCCGGGATGGGCCCACAACGGCCCAAAACTGGACCGGACTGGACCTAAAAAAAACTGGACAGAAACTGCTCCCCAAATGATTTGGATCATTTGTGTGAGATAGGTGAGTAAACTTCCATGCATCATCAATATGTAAACTTTTTTCTGCCAGAAAAGGATTTTAGGGGGGGAAAAAAAAAACCCACTGTACTACCATTCCGGGACAAGGGGCACATACGTCACTGTCACGAAATAAGCCCCAGCATATTTGTCCTTCCACAGCTCATCCCCTCCCTCCCTCCCTCTCTCTCTCTCTCTCTCTCTCTCAAGAATTTCCTTCCCCCTCACTCACTCTCCCCACTACCCCAACCCCCCCTTCTCTCTCTCTCTCTCTCTCTCTAAGAATTTCCTTCCCCCTCACTTCCTCTCTCTCAAACAATGGGTTCTCGAATCCCGTCACACCAGCTCAGCAGTGGTCTCTACGTCTCGGGTCGACCTGACCTCCTCCCCAAGTCCCCCCAACCCACAATGTCCTCTCGCGCCGTCCCCTACACCGGCGGCGACATCAAGACCTCCGGCGAGCTCGGCAAGATGTTCGACCTCACCACCGCCCCCACCACCCTCGACCCCACCCTAACCCCTCGTTCACGTCTCTCCTCCTCTTCCCAGCACAACAGCGGATCCGTCCGATCCGGCCCAAACTCCGGCCCAATCCTCCACCCCACCGGCCTCATCACCTCCGGCCCGCTCACCTCCTCGGCGGGCCGTCGCTCCGGCCAATTAGACCCCAGTGTTTCGATGCCAAGGGCCGCGTACGGCTCGGCCGTGACGAAGCTGGGCGACGACGCGAAGTTAGGGTTTAACGTGTCGAAGCCGGTAATGTGGGTGGTGGTTGTGGCGGCGGCGATGGGGTTGCTGGTCGGAGTGTTCTTATTGTTGGCGGTGAAGAAGGCGGTCGTGCTACTGGCGGTGGCCGGAGTTCTGGCGCCGGTGGTGGTTGCGGTGGTTTGGAATTTTTTTGGAGGAGGAGAGGGTTGTTAGGGTTTTTCAGGAAGTACCCGGATGCTGAGCTTAGAGGTGCCGTTGATGGGCAGTACGTCAAGGTCACAGGGGTAATTTCCGTATTTTATTGTATGCCTTTTTTACATATTATTTGTAGTGACGTGTGGATTGATTAGATATTATTATATATTTTGCATCTAGAAATTTTAGTTTTTTAGTAAATTGAATTTGGACATGACGACTACTTGCTGATGTTGATTTGCAATTTTATAACCTTCTATTAATAGTGCTGATAAAAAAAAACCTTCTATTAATAGTAGGTTCTATTTTAGGTCTATTGGTTTGAGCTACTTGGTGCTGTGACTCGTGGTTTATTTGTGGTATTATTATTATTCCATGACCTTGTAGAATTATAGGAACTACTAAGCCCTGCATATTTGACCCATTGGTTGTGCGTCTAGCAGTGTGTGTGGTGGGGGCAGTGCCGGCTCAGGGGTAAGCCCCATAAGCTCCTGGGCTTGGGCAATGGCAACCAATATTTTATTTTATTTTATGGTGACCAAGTTTGAGGACCACATTTTGGATACTATGTGAGGTGTAACCGTTGTATTGGTGAATGTGCTCCTCTACATGAAAAATGAGGCACTTTGCTAATACAATGGTGACATATCACATTATATCCAAAATGTGGTACTCAGACATGGTCACAAAAGCATTAGTGGGAAGTTCATTGGAACACAACCAACGTGGTGGTGATATTTTTGGTTATTAGTCATTCCAAGAACTTAGACATCTGAAAACTATATTGCTGAGAGAGAAACAATGAAATCGATTGACATCCTTGATTTTACAAGATCTTATTAGGAAGATGGTTGTTTGCAAATGGTATGGGCTGCGTAATCTTAATGATTCAGCGTGTTTGATAACCCTCCTTGGAGGGGGGATTGGGATTGTGAAGTTGAGGGTCCCCTAGTACCTTGTTTGGTTTGGCATTTGTTGAGGGTTGACCCATGAGATTGTTAATCCCCCAAAACAAACATGTTATTTACAATCCTACAATCTAATCCGTGTAAAACAAACATGAATAAATGATTCATATTCTCATTAATAATCCCACCTTATTACGAATCCCCCCAAAACAATATTTGTTGTCAAACACGCCCACGGAAATGTGCACTTAGAGTACTTACTTGTTATTCATTCTTCCATTTTCTAGAGGAGTTGATGAACTCAACACGTGCATCATTTTTGTAGAGAACGATGTTGTTTGTGCAAGTAAATCACTCATTCTCTGGATTTCTTTGAGAACTTGGAATCGTTGCAGACAATCTTCTTTGGCTTTATACAGTTCTAGCCCCGATATTTGGGTTGCCCAAGCCGGATCCCAAGTTTGGTTGCTCACTTACTATTATGTTATAAAAAATAAAAAGACATACACGTCAAAACAAAATCAAGGTTGCACTGTGCTTTTAGCTTGAATTAATAAGAAAGATCAAAATGTAACCCCGGTTATAGTGCTTTATGTTTAGCACAATCCGATTTTATAAAACTTCTCTTTGCATTTTTTTGAACAAATTCTTCAATTAAGTCATTGTACTTTAATTTACCCAATCAATTGAGATCTCATAGCCAAAACACTCATGATCTCTTGTGACATGGTAGTCCGAATGTAAATTTTTTATCAACTCCAACTTAAAAAAAATCCTCTCTGCCGGAGCAACGGTAATCGGTATAGTCTGCAAAATTTGATAAGCAACCCATACCATTTGGAAACCACCATCTTCCTAATAAGATCTTATGAATTCAAGGATGTCAATCGATTTTTTTACTTCTCTTGGCAATAAATTTTGAATGTCTAAGTTCTTGGAATAATTCATCCCCACAAAAAACACCATGTTGGTTGTGTTTCAAGAAACGTCGTTAAATCTAAAACTTTTTTTTTTTTTTTTGGTTGGGTGCCCCATGGTGGGGGTTGTCCAAGCCCACAGGCTTGCAGGGCTTACCCCTCGGCCAACTCTGGCGCCCTATATGGAGTATTTTGCCGGATGAAAACAAGGTTGCATACAAGTATATTAAAACATGCAATTGACCACCATGAGAAGATAATAACAATACGAAGTAGCTGCCTAGAATAAAAAGGATTCCTACCTAGCATAATTATTATGTAAACAAATTGTTTCCAACTTTTAGGAGAAGACGTCAACTACCCCAAGATCAAAACGAACGAGACAAATAGTTTTTTTTGCCAAGACACAGAGAAAACATCAACCCACTTCTCCCTCTTTATATATTGTATTGGACTCAATACATATTGTGATGGACTCATAACCCACCCTCCTTGCCCTCCTCTCCTTTCAACCTAAGCTCCCATTCCTTCAACCTGCGCTCCCATTCCTCCAACCTCAATTTCAAATTTTCCAATTTCTTTTCCCATGCCTCCAAATATTTTGCCACACCTCCAAACCCTCTTGTTTGACAAAATTTAAGATGTGGCAAGAGGATTCGGAGGTGTGGGAAAAGGAATTGGAGGAATTGAAATTGAGTCTATTACAATATATTATGAGTCATTTACAATATGTAAAGAGGGAGAAGTGAGTTGATGTTTTGTCTATGTGCCTTGGCAAGAAAACTATTTTGTCTCATCTATTTTTATCTTGGGGTAGTAGATGTCTTTTCCTAAAAGTTAGAAACAAGTTGCTTGCACTGCAATTATACTCAGCCAATTGGAGCCCAACAGTTTGAGTTCAAGGGCCGTGTATGGTTCGGCCGCGATGATGTGAAGGTAGGGTTTAACGTGTCGAAACTGGTAATGTGGGTGGTTGTTGTGGCGATGGGGTTTTTGGTCAGAGCGTTTTTAATGATGGCGGTGAAGAAGGTGGTTGTGCTAGTGGTGGTGGCCGGAGTTCTGGTGCTCGTGGTGGTTTGGAATTTTGTTTGGAGGAAAGGGTTGTTAGGGTTTTTCAGGAAGTATTCGGATGCTGAGCTCTGAGGTGCTGTTGATGGGCAATACGTCAAGGTCACGGGGGTAATTTCCGATTTTATTATATGCGTTTTGTACAACTGTGTCATTATTTGCAGTGATGTCTGGGTTGATTAGTTATTATATTTTGCATCTAAAACTCTTCGTTTTATTGAATTTAGTCATGACGACTATATGGTAATGTTGATTTGCATTTTTATTTCCTTCTATTGATAGTAGGCTCTATTTTTAGGTCTATTTGTTCTTCTAAGCGTAGAGCTATCGTCGTTTATTTGTCTTAGTATTATACTATTACTATTCAGTGTTCTAAAAGGCACTCGGCACTAGTCGGGTGGTGACCCATGAGAGAGAGAGAGAGAGAGAGAGAGAGAGAGACGACAACGGGTGACGAGATCGGTTTCTCCATGTCGTTGTCTTGGCTTGCAACTGGGTTAGGGCAAAAGACTTATGACTAGAAATTGTATATACTTTGTTAAAATTAGACCAGAGGCCCTTTTATTATATTACCACAACTCTAAGGCCCTTAGCTGCCTAGCTCCGCCAAATGCCGCCTGATCTCCTTGGCCGCCTAATGCCGCCTAATATCCTTGGCTGCCTAATGAACCGCCTAGGGGTACTCGCGGCGGCAGGTTGCCGTCGAGGTGGCGTTTTAGAGCACTGTTATTGTTCCATGATCTTATTTGTCGAAACTTCTCATCTTTACAGCCGAAGTTGGATGCCAGTGGCCAAACTGAAATTTTTGTGGTGAACTACTTCTGTCTGCAATTTAGGAGACGTCTGTATGAGTAGTGTGATTATGCAAGCAAGTCATACATGTAAATTCTCAGTGGCATTTGCCAGATTGTTTATGAGGCACCTAAATTTGCTTCTGTGGGGGTTAAGTGTAGAACTCTACCACATGTCTAGCATCGTTCTTGCAAGTGAGGTTAGTGACTTGTCCTTGAAAGGTTTCTGGAAATTTGCGTTACCATTGGGGTTGATTCAAGCTGGTGTGTTGCGCCCCAAACTGCCATTTCTCTTTGGACTTTTTGAAGTATATTCTTTTGCATTTGGATACTTAATGCCTTGTTCGGATCATGTTTTGGAAAAAAAATTCCAACTCAAAAAACACTCTTTACCCCTACTTCCAATCATTATTCTCATTTCTCTCTCTGCTCATCACCCCTATCTCCAATCATTTATTCTAATTTCTCTCTCTATCTCTCTCCACTCATTACCCTTATCTCCAATTATTACCCTAATTTCTCTTTTCACTCATTACCCCAAAAACCAAACCAAATTTTTTTCAAAAACTCATCCAAACACAACATAAATTCTGGAAGTGTGTTTCAATGAATTGCAATAGTGGAGTGTTGCAGTTAATGAAATGTCAAGTATTGTTGAGTGGAAGAATTGCAAGATTGCAACCTTCATTAATTTCTGAGTCCTATGATATGATCAATTCTGCACTTCCCAAATTAACAAGTACGTGAAATTTCATGATGTGATTTTATGAAGCCGTATGTTTTGGTCATACAGGCTGACGCAAGTAGCCATCTATAGGTTGAAATTGAAGTTAATTTACTAGCATTGCAGCTATTTTACTGTGCAGTGATTACTAGCATTGTTGCATTTTTGCTGCAATGTGCCTTGGAGGATTGCTTACCAGTTTTCTTGATACTATGTTCATATATTTCGAAAACAGGCATATCTGGAGTTTCCGAAACTCATCCAAATAAAGATGCTATTTAGCTGAAGCTTGTTGAGATTTTTGGGTTGTAAAATAGTTGTTCTTACTATATTATCTGATTCCCATTATCCTATTCTATGCCCATCCCCTTCTCTGATTCCCTTTCCTTCTCTCCCTTCCTGAACTCTTTCTATCCGTTTTCTCCTCCTCCTCCTCCACCCCTTTATTTATGATCTTGGCTCTTTTTCTTTTATTCACAAAACGATGGGCATCTATAACGAGATGGCATGAGGTGGTGGAGCTGGTGGTTTTGGCCAGGGTTATGGTTCTCGACATCAGCTTTCCTTCTAATTGTTCGTGGGTACCGAATTGACGGCTAGTCGGCGGTCATTTTAGAGGGCTTTCGGTTGGCGACGAGGGCGGCATCGGTAAGGATCTATGGTTTCTTCTTGTCTCTCTTTCTCACTCTCTTTTTTCCGACCCCCTAGTTGCTGGTTTTTGTGCATCCGATTGCTGGTTACCCTTTGTTTCCCCTGTTTCTCGTTCGTCAAGTTGTCTGTCTTGCTTTCCTCTTCGGTTTTCTGCTGGGTTCTCCGAGGTGTGCCTATCAGCTTCGGTGGGCTTGCAGTGGTGTTGATGGATGGCGTGGTGTTGATGGATGGCGTGGTCTTCCGCCGTATCACTGTTGGGTGGTTTGGTTTTTGCTTAACGGCTGTGATGCTTTCACGGCAGTGTGTGGGGGTGATGGATCTGTCTGTTTCCATGGGGTTTACCGGTGGTGGTGTGGTGGAGCATGGTGGTCGGGATCTGTTGGTTGGTGGTCGCTGTCTGATGCGGTGGGCGGCATCGGGTGGCTGTGACTGGATGTGCTCAGATTAGTGATTTAGGTTTAGGGTTTTCTTTGGTTTGGGCTTAATTGTTTTGATCTGGGTTTTTTTTGGCCCATTTGGGGTATTGTTCTTGTATTTGTTTTATCTAGGCTTCTAGGCCCTCGGATGTGCTGGGCTTTGTCCCTATGAGGTTGGGCTTGTTCCATTTGGCTGGATTTGTCCAACTTTTTGTTGGATTCCCCATAGTTGTCAAAGGCGCGCCTAGGCGCGAGGCGCACCCCCAGCGCCTTGCTGACCCTAGGCGAGGCGACTTGAAAAAGGCGAGCAAAAAGCGCAAAAAAGCGACAAGGCGAGAAAAGCGACAAGGCGCAAAAAAGCGCGCTTCTTTCAAATCGGTAAAAAAAACACGCTTTCTTTTGAAAAGCGCGCTTTTTCTGAAAAAAGCGCACAAAAAAGCGGAAAAGCGCACAAAAAGCGAGTTTTTTTTCAAAAAAGCACACATAACACAATTATTTTCAGAAATAATTATTTTTTCGCATAGGTGCGCCTCGCCTTGCGCCTCTCGCCTCAGGCCCAACGGAACTTTGCGCCTCGGTGCGCCTTTCGCCGTTGACAACTATGGGATTCCCCTCCCCTATCCCCTTAATAAAATGTTACTTTTGCCTATCAAAAAAAAAAAAGTTCTTAACTGTGAGTAGAAAGAGTTCATCATTCACCCTCAGAAGAGTATAAACCGATGACAGTCAGAAAGGAACATTAGGAAGACATCATAGATCCCTTATAGCTCTGCCTTATGGGTTCAGAGCTATAAGGGATCTGGCAATCCATTGGCTGGTTATTTTACTGTCTGTGTTGGTCAAAGTGTCCAAAGAGTGAGCACAGAATGAGTAGTGTGGCTAAAAGGTTGTTTCACCAGCCCTAAATTGAATATGATGTATTGATTAATATGCATTAGTGGATTCATAAGGTTATTTAATGGTCAGGCTTGTGAGAATTCACACTAGATGGCGAGGAGGTTTAATGGGAAGTCTGGAGACATCGTTTTGCTTTCATGCCGTTGCCTTGTTTTGAATTTGGGCTTGTATATGGTCCTGGAGATTTTTGATGTTCTACTCTGCGATCCATCCTTTGAGCTGATAATAGAGCTAGTGGATGCCAATTAATTGGTTAAAATTGGAAGAAATACTTGTTCTGTGTTACTGAGTAGTGCCAATGGATTTCTGTGGTAGGATTCTAAGGGATGCCTTAATAGGATGTTCCATTTTCATAGCAATGCCATTGTTATTACATTTATGAAATTGAGTTGGATGTACTAAATTCTTTTTGTTGATAGAATCTAAAGATTCTAAACGACTCTCGTGTTACTTAAAAAGTTTGAACTCTCTGGTAAATCATTGAACTCCTTGAGGAGTATTTGTTGTATATGTGGTAGAAGAAAGCTATGAATAGTTTCTCATGGCAAAGCACTCTCCTGCTAGTTTGATAGCACCTTTCGAACACATTCTTGTAATCGTCTCACTCAATGTGCTAATTTTAAATACGTCTGTTTCTGACCTGAATTTTTTTTGGTAATCGGGAGTTTAAAAAAAGAGGAAAAAAAATCTGTTCACTTCTGCGGTGATCTGATCAGTTGATAAAACTATGTATAATTCCTGCTTCCATTCTTTTGGTTGTGCTGTGATTAGCTTTTATGTTTGTCTTTTGATGGATTGAAGGAGGGGGGAAAATTGTATTCTACACGAAATTGTGAGCACTTGCTATAGTGTTTTCCTAATGATAAACTAACTCAGGTACTGCGGAATCTGTGTCATAGGCATTCCGTAACATGAACATGATACATCATGTTTTGAAAACATCTATAGAAAAAGTTGAAAATGAAAGAGAAGTAGAAACCTACCATCATCCTAGGCTAGAATTTCTTGTCTTCCTTGCCTAATTATGTTGTCCAGCTGCCCTTGTGCACACCTTAATAAGTTCCACTTAAATCTTTCTATGCAGGTTGTCACTTGTGGCAGTATTCCTCTTGAATCATCTTTCCAGAGGGTACCGAGATGTGTATATATTGCCACAGAATTGTACGAATATAGAGGATTGGGTGGGAAATCAGCAAATCCTAAGCACCGTTTCTTCTCGTGGGGATGCAGACATGCAGAGGTTGATTTCTCTCCCTATTTGTGGAATCTTAATTAGATTCAAAAGGACCAGAACTGCTGGAGAAAATCTTCCCTAATTAATGAAAGAGTTGAAATTTTGGTTCAATTTACTTTGAAGTAAATGTTCTCCTGAACTTAGGTATTTTTGCTCAAAAAACTTTGGTATTACGATTTACGAAATAAAGGAATATTACTTGTGCTAAAATTCTCTCCATTTGCAGTTTGTAATTTCTTGAATCAGTTATCCCTTGGATATCGCCGATCTCTATTGTGGCAGCTTGAGCCCCTTGGGAAATCCTACTCCATTTGATAAGCAGGCACCCTGAGGGTGTTGCTTTGATGCACCAAACAAGCTCTCATTGCTTGTGAGCAGCTTGCTTGGGCATTTCCACGATATACTACTCCATAGTCCATACCATACCACTATAAACAAGTTTGGGGCATGCAGGCTATGAGTAGCACTCCTTTTAGTTTTTTTTTTTTCAGTTGGATTATTGAAAAGGGTTACTTGAACTTGAACAAAATCAATAAATTTTCCCGGGTTTGTTGCGTGGGTTGCAAAAAAGCAGGCTATGTGTTTTAAGGGACAAACCGACAAACACAACATTGAGTAGTAGTCTTCTTTAAGTTTGTATACACTGTCATACTGATACATGCCAGCGATCATATTTCTGTCTGAGCTTTACCTTTTGTCATGTGATTAGACTTCTTGCCTCTTGTGGACAGAAATACGTAGCCGATTTTTACATATCCGACTTCCAGTCTGGGTTAAGGGCTCTTGTAAAAGCAGGCTATGGAGCTAAGGTTGCTGCATTTGTCAAACCAACTACAATAGTTAATACAACAAAGGAAAACCGAGAGCCATCTCCAAGCTTTCTACGCTGGCTTGCTGACCACAGTCTCTCTAGCGATGACCGAAGAATGCGTCTCCAAGAAGGGTAAGTCAGTTTCTTGTTTGAGTTTCTGATGCAGCAAATAGAATGAAGCTAATAACAAGAAATAACCAGTTAACCACAAGCAACTCAAAAGAGGAGAAACTCTCTCCGTTTTTTTTTTTCCAATCAAATGAAAACTGAGAGCCAAGAGCCTTTACGACCTTACAGCCGTAGTAGTTCTGAAGAAGCTAGGAATCTAGGAATTTTTGCTCAGCAAGCTTTAATACTAAAGAAAATACCAAAATTGGGAAGATTTTGAGCTAGAGCTTGGAGTTGAAAACTGAAAGAGAGAAAAATTCTCTTAAAGCCCTGGGTCCAACTGAATCTTCTCTACTAAGAAATTAACTAAACATGATATTCCTAAAACGACTAGTTTTTCACTTTTGAAGGCCGGAATGATGAAATTTGAGCAAAATCCACCTTGGTTAACAACATAGTTGTGAGTTTTGCTTATCTAACTGTTTACATGTGGACATAGGTCTTGCGATACAAAGCCTACTAGTCTGATGCTCCTGCATTTAGTTTATTTATTAAGAGATAATCCTGTATTTTGCTTGTCTCTTGGTCCTGGATACTGATTGATCTCTGTGTATTTCATCCCTTCTCTTCTGATTGAGCTGATGACTGATTTCAACTGATTGCTCCTTGAATCATTAGGTATATTAAAGAAGGGAGTACGGTGAGTGTTATGGGGATTGTCAGACGCCACGATAATGTTCTCATGATTGTTCCTTCTCCCGATCCTGTCTCAGCAGGCTGTCGGTGGGCCCAGTGCCTCCTCCCAACATATATCGAAGGCCTCATTTTGACGTGTGATGAAAGTGAAGCCACTGATGTGATTCCCGTGTAGATATGACATGTATATTGTACTTCATTTCAAATCTCTTTTGCTACTGGCCATGAGTAAATATTAGAAGGTTTAATATGGCAAAAACATCGCTCAATGCCTTTAAGCAACTGTATGTAAAACGGCATTGAAGATGCAGACTTGAAATCTTAAGATCAAATAGTGAGGATAGTTTCCTCATGGATTTATCTGCTTTGTAGTTCCAATGGAGATCAAGAGGGGCTTACAAAGGATGAGTTCCCCCCTCATAGAGAAGCTAGGAAATGTTGTATTGTGATTATACCACCTAATTTGTTTTAGCTGCTATTTGCGTAAATAAGATGACAATATAGTTCTTAGTCTCCTATATTATCCATGCATTCATTTGTACTTTGATAATGTCAGTTGTTTTTTATTATCAAATAAAACAAAAGACTGAACTGTTGTGAGGATAGTTTTACCAGTTGATTTTATCAGATTGGGAGGTTTTGAGAATGAACTTTCATTTTATTCTGATTTCTCTGGCTTTTCACCGAAGCTCAAGAATAATAATCAAAAAGGCTGTTTCCCTACCTTATTGGTGCTGGGTTTTAAAAGACAATGCAAATACCACCCAACATAGCATGACAATAGCATCCATGGAGGTATGCTTTCACCATATTAAAATCATACCGAATGACATGTCTTTTTATGCACTGAACCGGAATTTTTTAACATTAACGAAAGTAGTCTTGACATCAGCATTTGCCATTAATAGAACTGAATAGAAGCTCGAGGTCTATGTAAAAAATACTTTGATTCATCACCATTCTTCTTAACCCCTCAGGGATAAGCGTTCGGTTGCAAAGATTTTACAACGTTCGATATAAACAGAATCAATTTTCGTCAGGATCAAAGCTGTGTGAATTGATCCCTTCCACTTTAATACAGGCAGCAACACATCTACAAAAAAGGGGTGATAACATACATTTAGATGGCAGATAGAGAAAAGAAAATGAAACAACACACAAAAGGCTTCAATTACAATTGGGAAGTGTTGGAGGCTTATTTTGTTTGACGGGAAAAAATTGAACGGATATATAATTCCATCGGGATGGTGTGAGATCAATAATACAATTAGGAAAATGCTAAAAACAGACCACTGAACTGTCATTAAAGTTCAAAATGGGTATTCAAATATGTGAAAAGTGTAGAGAAAATGACGGGCCGGTCTTACTTTTGAAGATTGTAGCTCAGTAAGTCCCATGTACATAAGTGTAATGTTCCACTAAGTCCTCCAAAAAAAACTCCCCACGCGTCCCTATAATCCCTTGCCGAATTTAATGCGCGGTCTCACCTCCCTCTTTCTCTCTCCCCTGTCACTTTCTTTCCATCTTTTTCCGTCCACCTCTCTCATTCTTTTCTCTTTTGCCAGCTAATAATATGTTTGACTTTGCTCTCCCTCTCTCTTCCTTACTTTTTCCTCTTGCACGTTTCTAATTTTGGTTTTACATGTTTGATCTTTAAAAATATAAAACAAGCTCCATATTAAATGTAAAATTATATATCAAAAACAGTTTTTTTTTTTTTTGTAGGCTTTTATTTTTTCAATAAACTATAATTTTTTAATTTAGAAAAATTAATATTGTTAGTTGTGAATTTATAATGTATTTTCAATCCCCAAAACTATAAAATCCTAATTTTAATTGTTAATTAGTAGTATTTTTAATCCCAAAACCATAAAATCTTAATTTTAACTATTAATTAGCAGTAATATTAATATTTAATTGTCTTTTAATTATTAATTAACAGTATTTTTAATTCCTAAAATCTTAAAATCCTAATTCTAACGGTTAATTAGTAGTAGTAATGCTAATGTAAAATCCCAAAAATCATAAAATCCTAATTTTAACTGTTAATTAGTAGTAATATTAATTTATAATTGTTAATTAGCAATATTTTCAATACCCAAACTCTAAACCCCAATTTTAACAGTTAATTAGTTGTGTTTTTAAATTTATAATGCAAAAAATTAAAAAAGAGAAGAGCCTACATTAAAGAATTATAAAGTGATGATGAGAGTAACAAGTGAAAATGTTGAGAGAGAGAGAGAGAGAGAGAGGAGAAGGTAATAATGTACCTGATGTTGAGAGCAACAAATTATAGTCAAAGACAGAAGTTGTGCACTGGCCCAAGCCAGTGATTTATGGAGAAGTCAAAGGAGAGAGTCAGAGAGAGAGAGAGGAGAGTAACCGTGGACTGTGGAGGGAGAGAAGGGCGCATGGGAGGACTTTGTCAGACATGAACTTACGAAATAAATGCGCGCGGGACTCATAAGGATGTACTCTTTCCACATAGGACCGGCCCGAAAATTCCCCAAGAGTGTGTAGAGGTGTGTGAAAGTGCATTGAAAAGTATAAAAAATGTATTGAAGTATTGTCTTTCGGAGTAATATTTTAGTTATCATAGCCACAACAATTCCCAATCCAACATGAAATACATGGTTCTCTTGAGTCTATATTCCAATGTCGTGCTTTAATTGGGAGTCTGGAGACTGGACTAACAAACGAGACCGAGCTAAGTGCATTGGGGTTATGCTTAGCCATAAGAGTCATAATACTAAACAGGAATGCCATTGCAAGTGCTAAATAGTATCTTTGTATGCGCACCTTTGATCGAGGAGGTTTAATCTGGTTATTCACGGAGTTGCTAGGTTTTGGGGGAGCCGCTGTGAACTTGGTAGCTGCAGTCTGTTTCTCCTCCTTCACTTTGTTGAAAATGACGGTATAACCTTCGTTTGGGTCCATTTCATCCCATGCCCCAAATTTGGGCACTGATGCTGATCTATTAATATTAGACTGGAATCCAAACAAATCGTAACAAATTAGGCATAACAATCATCGTTGCAAGATCGATAAGGTATTAATCAGAGCCAACTTGTATTTTTGCCTCTTAGGAAAAGACGTATCGTCACATGTAATTAAAATCTATTGGTTGTCTCGGTATGGATCCAAAGCTTATTACTTAACAGTATCATCTAACACAAGAGCTGAAAGATGGTAATGATTTTTCTAAATTGTGAAGAATACGAAATGGAAAACCAAATAGACCGCCTTTTTATCCATGTTTCCGATGGCTAGAATGCTGGATGAAAGATCAGCATTTGGGTAGATGCACTTCAGAATAGAGAACAAAGAAACCAGAACATTTGATCAATCTGTTTTGCTTCTGTTTATGTTAGTGTCAGTTTGATTAACGAGAAACAGATGATCGAACAAGAAACGGTAGAAAGTGAAGTGAAAGAAAAGGAAATCTTTTTCTTTGCATGCATTTGATGAGAACGAAGATTTTGAAAGAAAGTTTTCTGAAAAATTCTGTTCTGTACTTTGAATGACATGAAAGTCACAGGAAAATAAGTTGATTAAGGAAAATTTACACGAGAGGGAAATATTCAGAATTCAAATTTGCGCAACCACTTCCGCAGGGAAATTTCAAAGGAGCACTTTGCATGCATAAATTGAGTTGCACACGAAATTTCCTTCACTATCTATTATATATTCTCCTGCTAATCAACAGAAAGTTAAACATTTCATCTCTTCCCTTGACTCTCCACCAATTTCCTTTCTGATCAAACGGACCCTTAATAATGCTGTGTGAATGCAATACCCAATAAACTCCCACCGCATGAATTCGGGAAGAAAACAAAAGCAAATTTGACTTACCGTCTCCTTATCATCAGATGCATTACTAGCACTTATAAGCATACCGGATCCTGGTGAAGATGTAGCAAAGTTGTTAATCTCAGTCAGACTCTTCTTTCTGTCGCTTCTCAATCGCCGGGGGTTTCGCTGCTGAAGTGAGTTGTGGGGACTGCTTTTATCGTTTCCGGATGCTGAAACCATGCTCCTGCAACTCGAATTGTCCTTCCCAAGTCCCTCAGTAGGGCGTTTCTCCACTACCTCTAATTTATCAGAGTCAACATGGACTCCGCTTCCAGGTCCCACTCTTCCAAACATGAAGGCCTCTGGATTCTCTTGCTGACCATTCGGATTCATCCCCACTACGGTGGCCCTATCCTTGCGTGCAGTCTCAAAGTCACCTGAAAAATGCATATTATCTGCATCCCAACTGCCAAACTGTGGAACATGGGATGGTCGTTGCTGAAAAATTCATATGAGAATGTTTTAGTTTCAAAATCTGTGGAGAGTCAAGTGGTTTCATTTTGGTGGAAACTGATATCATCAAACGTCCAAGTTGGCTCTCTATCGGAACTATGAAAATTGTATGCTCTTGCAAACGCATGTCTGATAATCGATCTCAGAGTAAATCCTCACGCAGATGCATTTTAGTGAAGGGTGCAATTAGGATCACGACTGAGGTCACAAAACTTGCAAAAAATTAATTCACATAACAAGGGAATGTAAGCTAGCTGGAATGAGTTTTTAAGGAAGGAATGGAGGAATGATGATCCACTCATGCGATGATTCCTTATGGGGTCTCTCATGTGCGGTGACATGGGAGTCATGGCCTCATGGGATCTACCACAGTATCATTTGAAAATCCGAGCCCTTCATTTTGTCTCAATGTGTATGTCATCATTCATGCAAAATATTAAGTCGATGAGATGTCGATAAAGGCTTGGTCGAGTTGTATTTGTCTGCAAAGAAATGAACGGTCACAGTTTGGATATTCATTTCTCTTGGTAACAAATATAGTACTTCGCTCATATGAAAAATTCCTGTCGGACCGTTTTTCCACCATCCCTCCTAAAATCAATTGGTGGTCAGGTATGAATGGTTTCAATTAAGTCTTTTATAGCATTCGATATCGCACTCGCAAGTCTATTTTTAGAACGTTCACAGGGAGTGACATTATGTAACCAAATCCATGGGAGCACTCCGGGCCCAGCAATCCCTCCCTCATGATGACGCTCTCGCGACTTAAACCCATGACTTCCTGACTCTGATACCACTTGTCGGATAGTTTTTTCACTATCTCTCCTAAAACCAATTGGTGATAGGAAGAGTTTCAATTAAATCTTTTATAGCATTCGACATCGCACCTGCAAGTCTGTTTTTAGAGCGGTAGCAGGAAGTGACATTGTATAACCAAATTTTTGGGGACACTCAAAGCCCAACAATTCCATGCACAACGTCGTTTGTTAAACAAACCTACCATTGAAATGAGCATTCCAAGAGAATGAATGTTCCATTCTAGTTTCAATCCAGTGATCCAAACACTTCCTAATGCCTCTCAGGTGGGCTTGGGTTTTGTTCTCTTATTTTTTGCTAAATGGGTTTATAGTTAGCTCTAGGAGACTAGGTCCCCGGGTATCTTTATGGGCAGGGGGCACCATCATCCCGAAAACCCACAACAATATTGTACAGATTGTTACGAATTTTGCGAAATCGTAGCAAAGTATCTCAGAAACACGAAATTAAAAAGTGAAACAACTCCAGGCAATCATACAAGAACACTGAATTTTACATGGTTCACCCTGAGTACATAGAACTGCTGCAATATATATCGGGACGGTTCTACGGATAACCAATTAAACACTTAAAAAAACACTCAAAATCTCATAGTTTTCAATCAAATTTTTATGATCTGAAACGTTCAATGTGTGCAGAATGTGATTTTAAGGATGACTGCGAGAAATTAACAAAACATATGACCGGGAACGGCTTATTTTGAGCAGTTTTTAATTGAACCGTTCATCAAATCTAAGCTAAAACTGTTTAGATCAAGCCCTTTCCGGTCCTTTTTTTTTTTTTTTTTGCTGATTTCTCGCGAGTACACTTGAAATCACGTTCTGATCATATTGAGTGGCTCGAATAATCAAAATTGACCGCGAACTACGAGGCGTTTCAGAAACAACTAATTAGACACCTAAAAAAACACTTCATAATTCGATGGTTACAATGTTTTGAACATCATTTGTCTAGACGAGTCTTTTTATGCGCTAGGATCATTCATGTACTCCTAGGATCATGTGTCTAGGAATGTTCATTAGTTCCAAAAAACAAAACCCCTGACCAGAAATCGGAGACTAGAAATAGGAGTACTAGAAAGAATACTTACAGACATATGGCTCAATGGGGTGGCTGGCTTTTGTTTCTGATTTATGGGATAGAATCCTTGAATTCCCAAGAGTTGGAGAGAGAGAGAGAGAGAGAGAGAGAGTGTGAATGAAGAAGGTGAAATCCTAATCTGGGTTCGGACCAGTTTGAGAAAATAGGATTCGTACAGCCAAATAATTCGACTGTTACAATGTTTTGAACATCTAAAAAGAAAAAAGAAAAAAAAAAAAAGGAGGCTTGGACCTGGTAAAAGGATGCATTTGTTACAATATTGTCAACTAGATTTTTCATTTTTCCATTTGGTTGCTATCGACAGCTGCTTCTTCCTCGTCATAGAGGACTGTGGAAAGGCCGGCCGGTCATGAAGTTTCGGAAGTCGGACTTTTTCAACCGATCGAGACCTTTATATAGTTAAGCAAAATAGCACTCACACTATGTATTGTATGGATTGACTTTGGGGTTGTTTGATAAAATTAAAACTGAAAGCTAAAAAATTAAGTGTTGAATGGTGAATTTTTTAATGTCAAAAATTATTATTATTTTTTTTAGAGAGGGTAACTTCGCCTACCAACTCACCTAGGCAATTGCTAACTAGGGAGAGGTAGAGTGAACCCTTTATACACATCGGGAGTTTGGGTTTGAGCTGGGATCCGTGGCGAGACTTTTGAGCCTGCGTCAGTTAGGTTGGCTCCCACATCAGGAGTTTGGGTTCGTGTGTAGTTGAAAAACTGTTTAATAAATATATTAAACATTGAATTAAAAATACGATGAATTAATTATACTTTCGATTCTCTCTTAATTTAATAATGATCACAATATACTTATGGTAATGGTGGAGTGGTGATTGTGGTCGTGATGGAGCGAGGATGGTGGTGGTGGAGTGGTGAGGGTGGGAATTGAGTGAGAGTGAGAGTGGTGGTGGTGGTGTAATGGTGGGGTGGCGTTGGAGTGATGGTGGTGTAATGGTGGCAGTGAATAGTGGCGGTGGAGTGGTGGTTGTGCAATTAATGGTGGCATTGTGGTTGTGGTGGTGGTGGTGGTGGCAGCAGCGGCGTGGTAGTGCTGATGGTGTAGTGGTGGTGGAAGGGTGGCGATGGAGTGGTGGTTGGGCAATGGTAGCGTTATGGGGTGGTGGTAGTAGCAGCAGCATGGTAGTGGTGGTGGCGATGAGGTGGTGGGCTAGAGTGGTGGCAGTGGAGTGGTGGTTGTGCAATGATGGCGTTATGGTGGTGGCAGCGGTGTGGTAGTGGTGGTGGCAATGTGGTAGTGGGCTGGAGTGGTGGTGGTGGAGGTTGTGGAGTGGGGGTGGCGGTGGTGAATTGATGGTGATGGTGGTGAAGTGGTAGTGATAGTGGTAGTGGTGGAGTGCTGGAGGTGATGGTGGTGGTGGAATGGTTGTAGGAGTGATAGTGGTGGTGGAGTGGGTGTAAGAGTGGTGATGGTGGTGATGGGAATGGTTGTGGTGGTTGTATGGTGGCTTACTGCAAGTATACAAAAATTCAGTCATAATTAAGTAGCTCAAAACTATTTAATTTTTTTCAATTTTTTAGTTTATATTTTAAGTAGCACTTAATTTGTTAAGTGATGTAAAATATGATTATCGAACCTACTTAATCACTTATTATTTAATTGATTCAGTTTTAAGTACTGAATTCAGATTATCAAACAAGCCCATAGTGTCCATATAAGTTGATAGCACTTGAAATTTTTTAAATTTGATATCTTACGAGAGAGCAAATCTTAAGTTTAGGTCGAGACCGCCGGGCCAAATATTATACATGAGTCATGCCTAATTACACAATCGCATCGAATGAGATCGATCGATTGTAGATTTTAGGGGATTCATAGTAGGTGGGATTAGGGTTTGGATCGGTACATGCAATTATAATGAGAAGAGAGATAGATAGAGAGAGATTGTAGATTTTAAGTTTTAGAAAGTCATTTTTAAGAGTTGAGTGATAATAAGTGGAGAGAGATTTATTAAAAATTGTACCAAGAGTTAAAAGTTACTCCCAAAGTTAGAAACAATCGGAATGAATATGGTTTGGATGTCCAAATTGCCCTTGGCTCCACCCATTTCCACAAATTCATCCCGTCATGAAATGGGACCGCTTTTAGCCCAACATCCCATTTCTTTCTCAACACATACAGTAGCATCCAACCAAAAAAACAAACATTAATTTTGCGTTGAATTTTTTACACATGACCAGCTATAAATATATTCATTAAGCTTATATCAGGCTTATCAATCATATATATTCACGTAATCATATAATATATTAACTTTATCTTTCTTGTGACGTATTTGATCAAAGTTTAGAATAGTTCAGATACATTGGACCCACCCCAACTATAGAAAATAAAAACTAATAGTATCACTAATTTTGTGCCTAAAAAGCTTTGCCAAGAAAACTTTGGTATTGTTAAAATTAAAGTATGTTGGGTAGGGCTAAACTTGTTCCATGCAAAAGGAAAAAGAGACCATAACCAACAATTGTGTTTCGTGAATATTTGTGAACTGAAATTAATATATACTGTAACTACTGTTCAATAAACACAAGTGAAATTATTTGAGCTCAAATTTGTAGGTTTTTACTTACTGACAAAGTTACAGAAAGACCAAAAAATGCTTGATTTCAAAATATCAATATGCAATCAATAAAGACAATTTAGTCATCTGTTCAATAATATTCTATTCTAGTATAAGTTATTTCACCAAAAAGTTTGAATGTATATTTAAGCTTATAAAACATGCACAAAACATTTTTGCTGCTTATATTAAATTTTTTAAGCAAATAATCCAAAAATCTATAACTAAGAAATCTAACTTGTAAGGAATAATAAACTAGCTATGTGTTTGAGAACAATTATACTAAAATCTGCAGCAGCAACAAACAGGTTTCTCAACTTTTATTAAAATTCGAAATCTAAAATCTACAATATAATCTGAAGTTTATACTAAAATCCGCAGCTACAACAAACAAGTTTCTTAACTTTACTAAAATTCAGAATCTAAATTTTACAGTATAATCTGAAGTTAAAATCTAATATTTGTATCTCAGTTATTGCAAACACGCTTGATGTTACTAATGTATGCTAATCGGGGCCAATCAAACCTCCGAGCCGGGCCCTGACTGTGGCCGAATTAGTACTGTCAGATCCAATGAGAAGAACAATTTGTGGGCCCAATTGATCCGATGGCAATATATACAATGACATGGCTGGACCTCCACGTATTTGCTGATGGAAAACAAGATTCTTGTGTTATGAGTGGAAGAACAATCTTCGAAATCTATTCTGTCTACTGTAAGGTAGAGTGCCTATTTTGGCCTAATAGGCTAAATAATTTTTTCTTGTCCTTAATTATTATTATTATTTTTTATTTATAAGTTTGTTGGTTGATTTTTTTATGAATTATTGCTCGTCAAGATGACAGAAATCTAATAAGTAAAAATTACGATCGAAGCCCTAATTTTTTGAATAAAAATAAAAAAATTGGGTTTCAATCGTAATTTTTTATTTTTTTAGATTTCTTTCGTTATGACGAGGTAATACTTTACAAAAAAATTGACGAAAAATTAACAATGAATAAAATATTGAATAAAAAATCATTTAATTTATTAGGCCAAAATATTGCGGCCCTGTTTAATCTTACGTTCCCTGATCCAAGTAATTTATCTCATCAAGCCTGCTTTAGAAAATAACTCACCCACACATAAAAAAGTCAAGTTGGATCTAGATCATCATATCTAGTCAGATTTATTTGGATAGCCACTTTGACTTTGAGATTAGCCGTCCATTTTCTAACACAAACGTACACGAAACATTGTTTAAATGAATCAATGGAAGGTGAATTTGAGATGAGCTCACAAAAGTGCCCTACATTAGCAACTTTGCTCGAAGAAATCTACAAATTGAGCAATATTAGGGTAGTGATAAAGCTAAAATTATTTTTGTTAGTGTCAAAATTCAGTGCATAAAAATCTTGTACATTATACATGGTACAAGCGTTTTGTGTATTAAAAGTTTTGGCACCAACAAAAACAATTTTGACATTATTATTTTTCTAATATTATATGATTCGGCCGAATGAGTCTAAGTTCCACCCTATTTGCCACTTTTAGAGAGCATCCTTATTAGAGCGTGTTCAAAATATTTGATAGAATCTGTCTAAACTTAAATAATACTCCCTAGGAGACAACAACATAACTATAAGATATTGAGATAATTATCTAAGGGAATGACTTCGGTGTCCTTGATTATTTTGGGAACACCGTAATTTTTGGCATAACAAAACATTTATGAGCCTAACCAAGACTCAGTACAATCATAACAAGGCATAGCTTGTTTGTTATACCTTGGTTGGGTTTGGTTATGTCTTGGTTGGTTTTTTGGATATTCCTTGGTTGTGCCTTATTTGAGTTTTGTTATGCTTGTAATGAGTTTTAGTTATGCTCATAATGGTGAAGTTATGCTAAAAAAATTACGGTGTCCCCAAAATGACCAGGGACACCATAGCATCATCCATTATCTAAACATAAAAGGTAGGAGTTTAACAAAAAACTTATGGATCGAGGCACGCGTAAGGGGCTCTCTTTAGAAAAGATACGTTCCCTCTTGCACCAGGTTATGCGACGTTCCACTCCGAATTAAGATACAACGGTCATCTGGAACCAAGAAGCGCCTGTATGATCAAAATATTCAAAATTATTTCTCAATAAGAACTTGTAAAACATTACAAGTAATACATCACATTTTGTAGTAAAACTCTCTCTACTCCTTTTATGCTTTTCCAAAATCATTCCCATATATCTATATATAGGCCAAAGAGGTTAATACCCCAAATAAGTAGTAACATCTAACATATGAGTACATAAAAGTCCATGAATATGAATGAAAGGTTACAAATTTAGAGTAATAAGTTTATAATAAAATCTCTCATAATGTATTCGTACTTCAAGCCGATATGGTGTATTTCTCTCTGGAGCGGGCATCTCATCCAAACTACGTTAATCTTTGGTGTTTATATTGTGTATGTGTGACCCACCATCCCCAACAAGTTCAACTATGGGATTCATAGAACCAAGCATCTTTATCACTTTCTCCATTTCCATATATCTCCCACAGACAAATAACTCTAAAAGATTTGGATAGACAAACAATAATCTCTGTGTGTGTAAAGCTGATCATTACATACCAACGGTCTTATTAAGCAACCAAAGAGTGAGAGACAACTGAATTACGAAAATGGTATGGAGCCATGTCCTATCCAGCATAAATCCAAACACTGTTATCCCTGCCCTGTTGTTTGCAAAGTACGTCACTGCAAAAAAATATTGAAAGAACACAATTGGTGGTTATGGGAATATTGCAAAATTGCCTCAATATTGGGCATATTGCACAAAACTAGAAACATTGATTTTTATCCTCCAAAGTTGTCATTGAAGTTGGTTTAATGCAATTTAGACAAAATAAAATTAAAAAATGAATGATCGCATGCATTTTGATAAAATTCCTAAATGATACTACAAAACACTTACCAAGGGCTTGCCTCTTTTGGTAGGAGATTGTGTGTGCAAATATTGGCACCATTTTGGTGTTATCAAGGACATCATCTCCATCTGCTTCTTCATTATCAGATGCTGAATTGCCATTGACTGGGTACATTCGGGGTGAAGAAACCCCATGGAACCTCGGAGAATCACCGTCCGACTCGTTGAAGGAGTTGATTGTTGCGCAGACATGCCACTTGGTAGCAAGGCACGTCACGGCCTGTGCTTTGTGTGTGATCTTCGTTGCGCTGCGCAGGCATATGAAGAGCCCCGTCACCAAGGTTATGGAGCACAACTGCACCAGAAAGAAAGAAAAAACTAGTGTCATTTTAACACCAAAGTAGACAAACGGAAAAGATATACGTACCGACCAAAAATATACCGAAATCGTACCGACGGCGTCGCCGGCCGTCCTCCGGCCACCGGACGGCCGATCCGAGCCGTCCAAAAATTCTAAAAAAAAAAACCGAGGGGGTCCACGCGGGAATCAAGGGCATCCGATGTGTGTAAGGTGCTTGATCTACACACCCTTTTTTTCGTGTATATACACATATATATACACGAAAAAAAGGGTGTGTAGATCAAGCACCTTACACACATCGGATGCCCTTGATTCCCGCGTGGACCCCCTCGGTTTTTTTTTTTAGAATTTTTGGACGGCTCGGATCGGCCGTCCGGTGGCCGGAGGACGGCCGGCGACGCCGTCGGTACGATTTCGGTATATTTTTGGTCGGTACGTATAGCAATACTCGTAGACAAACAGAGCATAAAAAATGCCAAAAAGTGGACTATTAGGGTCTAAAATTTTTGGTCCCGAGTATGATGTGTTGCATGACATTATCTATGTATTTTGGTTGGTCTATCATATCATATGTCATTGGTTATTTTATCATAAGTTTGTGCATTCGAAATTGATTTTCGCGCTCTACTTTTATATGTAGGCGTTCCACTTTGTACATGATGTTACTAATAACTTCACGTTAAAAATAGAGCGCATGCGTACAAAAGTGGAGCGCTAAATTAACATTCTTGCGCATTTCTCAGGAAATAACTGATTCCTATTCCTTTTTGTTACTTACACTACAATTGACAATGTCAAGTCATTAGAAGGAGAGAAAACGAGGGCTTACCGCGAGTTCTCCAGCAGTGTAGATATTAACAACATCACCAGACTTGGTCGTAACAACCAGGGACGCAAACTGACTTATGGTAACCAAAACTAGAGCCAACAAAACGAAAACCCGAAACCGATGGCTTATGATCCTTAGATTTCTTCTGATGGTGAGGTGCTCGATCAAGATTGACCCCACGTCGGATTCTTTCTCGAAAACCTGAGCAAAGTCTTCAAGTCTGAGAATCTGGAGATAGCAAATGAGTCGGAAGAGGATGCACACGAGGATGAAGATTGATGTTCGGTATAGCCACGAAATGAGCTGTAACGTGCATGATACGATGTCGCTCGCGTAGAGGTTGACGAAGTAGGGCGTGTTTGTTCCTCCGGAGATGAACCACCAGATTTTGTAGACGCTGTCGGCGAGGAAACAGGGGAGGACGAAAGCAGACAGGAGCTTCAATGACAACTGCAATCACAAGTGAACATTTTATTTCGTTTGGGAAAGTTCTGTAAACAAAAATTAAACTTTATTGTTTTAATTTGTTGGTTAAGTGCATGTGTGTTTAAGAGGGTCCTCACGCCCCTCTGTACAAGGATGGGACCAGGGGGTCTAGTAGCGGCGACCGCCACGACAAGAATTTTAAAAAATACAATTATGATATGTAAAAAAAAAATTTATGCCCAACTTATATAGTTTCGCCATCACTAGAATTTTTTAGTATATATTTCGCCACTGCTAGGGTAAAATTCTGATTCCGTCCTTGCCTCTGTAGTTAGCAATTGCCCAGTGGAGGTAGTAAATGGAGTTGCTCTCTTACCCTTTCGTGTTAAAAACCAAATTTGTTGTTCAAAACTTCAAAGCATATTATAGCTCATAAACCACTCATCAAGCGATAACTCGGAGACAAGGAAGGGCAATATAGAATAAATTTGAGAAAAGATTACAAAGGACAAGAATAAATCAAAATAATACTACTTTAGTAATTTAGAAAAATTCCAACATATTTTTCTAGGTACTAATAACTTTGTTCACATTTAAGTCCATGTTACTGGAACCTAACTGTTTGGTGTTCCATTTTAGTACTTCTACATTCCTCTGAAGCCAGTTGTTCTTGCATTAATTTAAGACAACTATATTTTTGGTGGTTGCAAAATACAGATAGCCTTTAAAATAAGATGCTTTACATACATGTACATATCACAAAACAATAATCATGTGACAAGTGATGGGAAATAAAACAACATCATGTGACAAAGCCCAATGCTCAATAGCAAAAATAAAGTAACAAATTAAATTTATGAACTGCAATCCTTTGTTTTTCTCATTATGCATCTAAAGGGAAACATATAATGTCAGTCCTAAAGAGGTGATCCATCTGTATAAAATTTCTGAATCTGCCACTGAAAATATGGATAAATGTTGATTTTTAAGGGACTAACTTCCCGAAGAAATGTAGCAGATTAGTATGAATTCCGTAATCAACCAGTAATGAGATTGATTTCAATTGTTTTTTCTTTTCTTGTTTCAATCGATTATTGAAACATGATCATGAAACTCGAAAAAAAATTAGGAAAAATCAATACCATTAACAACAGTGAATTTGCTACTATATGTATAAGCGGTTCAAGGGACACCCAAAAAAACACATAAAAAAACACCTTAAATTTCAATCTCATAATTTCCGATCAAATTTTTATGATCCAAACCGTTCAATATGTGCATAATGTGATTTTAAGGGTGCCTACAAAAAATTAACAAAACATATGACCGAAAAGTGCTTATTTTGAACAGTTTTTTTAATTGAACCGATCATTAAATTTAAGCTAAAAACTGCCTAGATCAAGTCTTTCCTGATCTTTTTTTTTTTTTTTTGATTTCTCACGAGTACCCTTAAGAATCACGTTCTGATCACATTGAGTGACTCGGATCATTAAAATTTGATTGGAAACTATGATGTGTTTTTTTAGGTGTTTAATTAGTTATTCCCAGAACCGTCCCGATACATATATATAATATTCAATTAAAAACTGCTCAAAACAAGCACTTTCCGGTCATATTTTTTGCTAATTTCTCGCAAGCACCCTTAAAATCACATTCTGCACACATTGAACGGTTCGGATCATAAAAATTTGATCGGAAACTATGAGATTGAGATTTGGGGTGTTTTGTTAGGTGTTTAATTGGTTAGTCTGCGGAACCACCCCGTGTGTGTGTGTGTGTGTATATATATATATATATATATATATATATATATATATATATATAACACATATATACACACACACCCGTAACATGAGTTTTGTTACTGTCAAGCTGACACACAAATTTATTTCAACACACACAATTAATGGTTGCAGTACCAAAATTTGAACACAAAAATTGAAGTGTCCAATCTATGTTTGGTTGTTGTAAGTTTCAAAATCAGTTTTAGTAAACTTATTACATTGATGATTTGTGAACGGTGAAATTTACACTCTAAATAGGTGGTCGGGGTGTCGTATGCTAGCCCAGACATGAGTCGTCAAAAAGAGGGAGAAACTTACACGGAGCTGTTGAGTATACCCTTGTCTGACCTTCTCACTAGCATCCCCTAACTTGTCAAGAAACAAGAACCTCCGAAGCCCATACGTATGAGCAAAGGACGACAGACTATAAAACGAAAGCGCGGCAACGAAAGACAGAGACAACTGAACAATTCCGTCGTAAGGCCTCATGTGTTTCGCATCGCAACCCGAGCACGAGAACACGAAGTGGGAAACAATCGGAACCCCGATTGCCAGAACGAAGAAGATCGAGGCCGAGAGCCCGGCTCTCCACTTGTTGGACTGGTCTAGACAGACCCACGTGAGAAATGATTTGAAGCTCTTTAGTTCTAGGCCTTCTGGTGTTGGATATAATGCCTCCTTGTTTCTGTTGTTGTTGTTGTTTCTTGAGTAATCATGTCTTTGATCTTCCATGGGTTTTGGTTTCTTCTTTCCTCTCGTGGGTAGTTAAGGCAGGTGAGAAACCTCTTTTATATGGTAAGGAGAAAGGGGACTGAGCTCCAGTCTGGTCCAGTTTGAGCCATTTGTGGGTTTTTTTTGAGCTTATAACTATGATCGGAATCGTTAATACTTAGAGCTCGTCGAACATCGACCATGTTGAATCACGTTGATTGGATGCAGGTTGATATGATTTCGAAATGCATTAAGTTTAGATAATTGTGTCAAATGAGTTGTAATCCAGTGTTGCAAGTTTCTTTGAACACTGGATTGAAACACAATTATCTAGACTATAATACTGGTTTGCAACTCATTTAACACAATGATCTTAAGTTTAACGCATTTTGAAAACATGTCAAACGGGCGTCCGTCCGATCAACGTGATTTTCAGCGTGGTCGATTTTCAACGGGATTTGAAACGCCCTTGGAAGTTTTTTAAACCAATTGCTCAGATACGAGTAAATTACTTGCTGTTATTTTTATCCGAGTCGTTCACTTTCACTTTGCGATTCCAACGTTTAAATAATCTTTGAACAAGTCGAATTACATACGACCTAAGGGCTTGCCCTTGCTGTGCCCACGGAGCGAAGACCATCCCGAGTCTCTCAAAACAGGATATGAACCATTCACCTCATAGGTATCGATGCATAAAACGATGCCGTAAAATCTCAAATCGGCCAGTCGTACCAAATGAATGAAACACAATTTTGAGCTTGATTTTTCTGACATCAATAAACAACTCTGCATAAATGTGTTTTGCTAATCATTGAGCTACCAAACTCTGTTTGACTTGTTTTTTCATTAAGTGTCAAGAATTCTAAAAAGTTAACGGTTTGAATCATGTAGGAAAAAAATTCAAAAAAACCCCTGAACTTTGAACTCAATGTCAAATAGACGCCTGAACTTAAATAAATTTCAATTGAACACCTGAACTTTCGCTCCGTTATTCAATTTACCCCCTTCCGTCTCAATCCGTGACTTTCCTAACGGCAACCGCTAAACTGGACACTAACAGACACAACAAAACATTAGAGGGAGAAATTGGAGGGAAACAACAGTGATCTGGCACCTTTTTAAGGCCACGTTCGGCTAAATAAGCCTACTGGCTTATTTTTTGTCTTTATTCAAATTTTTTTTGTAATTTTTTTGTCATTTTTTGGGAATTATTGCATCATTATGAAAAGAGAAATCTAAAAAGTAACAAATTACAATCGAAACCTACTTTTTTTTAATAAAGAAAAAAATAAGTCAATTAGCCAATTTTTTCGTCTTTATTAAAACAATGGATTTCGATCATAATTTTTTACTTTTTGATTCCTCTTGTTATGACGATGCAATAATCTCCAAAAAATTGATGAAAAACTAACAAATATGAAAAAAAAGTTGAATAAAGACAAAAAATAAGCCAATAGGCTTATTTAGCTGAACGGGGCCTTAAAAAGGTGTCAGATCACTGTTGTTTCCCTTCAATTTCTCCCTCTAACATTTTGTTCTGTCTGTTAGCGTCCAGCTCAGCGGTTGCCGTTAGGAAAGTCACGGATTGAGACGGCAGGGGGTAAATTGAATAACGGAGTGAAAGTTCAGGTGTTCAATTGAAGTTTATTTACGTTCAGGTGCCTATTTGACATTGGGTTCAAAGTTCAGGGGTTTTTTTGAACTTTTCCCAATCATGTATTATGGCCTGGGTTGGTTGCCATTTCATTGGCACAGAAGGTTCCTAAATGCAATTACTCAAATTTTAAGTCAAGTGGCTTATTTTTTTTTCTTATTCAAAAAAAAATCGCATTTATTAATTTTTCATCAATTTTTTGAGAATTATTGCTTCGTTATGATGAGAGAAATCTAAAAAGTAAAAAATTACGATCAAATACCTAATTTTTTTAAATGAAGACAAAAATAAACCAATAAGCCAATTTTTTCGTCTTTATTGAAAAAATGGATTTCGATCGTAATTTTTTATTTTTTAGACTCCTTTCATCATGACGAAGCAAAAATTCTCAAAAAATTGATGAAAAACTAACAAATACAAAAAAAATTTGAATAAGGTCAAAAAAATAAACCACTTGGCTTATTTAGCCGAATGGCTAATACTTGATTAATCGAATCACACTCATCTCTCAAGAGAAATGAACTGTCAAATTAAATTAAACGATTGATTAGCTTAGAACTAGACTAGTAGTCGGTGGTTGTTCTTCTAAAAAAGTCAATGGCTTTCCCGTCAAAATTGAGCCAAATAAAGCCACATAAAGATGAAAATAAGCCAATAAGTCAATTTTTTAGTCTGTATTTAAAAAAAATTAGATTTCGATCAAAGTTTTTTACTTTTTAAATTCCTCTTATCATGAGGATGCAATAATCCTTAAAAAATTAACAATAAATCAAATGATACAAAAAAAATTTAAATAAAAACAAAAAATAAGCCAAAATGGCTTATTTAAAACAACAACCTTAGCCCAATCAATCAACTCTACTTATTGGAGAGGCCTATAAACTCCTCCTGCTCGCACCTTCACGAAAAGTAAGCAAGTTTGCCACGGACTGCTTGTGCTTTGAGAGGTAAAACCAACAGCATATTGGACATACTTTTACCACGCTCGTCTCCAAGTGCGTGAGTCACGTCGGTGTGTTGGTTATTTGATCATTCTTTGTTTATCTGTTAAAATACGTTAACACGCATTGCGTGTTCAACTTAAATTTTACTATCAAAATATGCACAATAACTTCTAGTTTATTGATTAATCGAATTTTGCCAAAATTTGATTTGCACGCGTATCGAGTGTGCCACAACCCCTAATTCATATGTAAAGTGACTCCTCCATGACCCAAGTTGCCTACTTATGCTCGTGCTGAGAGCACGAATGAGACTAGCATGAAATATTTTTGAATTACACCTCATGATGCCTAAATCTACGATTGTGAGAATCGAAAGCAAGAGCGTGTGATATTTTTCACCACTCCCTCTCAAATACATATTAGGCCTACATTTCAATTACTCCCTCTCACATACATGTTGGGCTCCCAACCCACAATGAAATGTCCGATTCAAATTATAACTATTATCCGTGAGAACATTCAATCACTATAGTACTACCTAGTTGCACAACTGACACAGAGCTATTCTTGCTTGAAAAGAACAATTACATGATAAAGCCATTCCATGTGGGGGGTGATGTCCAACACTCTATTTCTGACTCGCGAAGCAAACTGTTGGGCTAGTCAAAAAAATACCACGTGTTACTCCTGAATAGGTGTGGCGGGTGACGGCCCGCGGAGAGTTTGGGATTTATTTACACGTATTAAATCGATGGACGTTGACGTAAATCTAATAATCTCATTATTAAGATGCGTTATTAGAGAGCTGCTACTCCCCCCTCCCCTGACACACACCCCCCGCCGGCCCCACCACCCATTTCCAACACTACCCCCTCTCTCTCTCTCTCCCTCTCTCCCTTTTCTTTCTTTCTTTCTTCTCACTCTCTCGACCTTTTCTTTCTTTTTTTTACGACAGTTTGTTTCTTCTTTTATTTTCTTTTTTTTTTCCAGTTTCGTTTTTTTTTTCATTTTATTTCATTTTCTTTTTTTCTGGTTTGAATTTTTTTCTCTTTAATAAAAGGTTCAAGTCTAATTCTAGGCTTTGTAAAGTAATTGAGAGAAAAAAAATGTTTCAATTGATCATGTTTATCCGACAGTTTTATTTTTCTTTTTTTGTCCTTTATAGATTAAAAAATATAGTTACGAAAATAAGTGTTTCAATTTTTAATCCGTTTGAACCAGTACAAAGATGTTATTTTTCTGATCATTTCATCCTAAATGGTCGTAATAAATTTTTGACTTCAAGACCTTTCAATGGACACCCTAAGAGAGTCTTGAAACTAAATAATGAGTTTTAGGGTGTTTGTTGAAAGACCTTAAACCAAAAAATTTATTATGACCATTTAAAATAAAATAATTGTGGGCAATGCGAATTGCCCCGACTCTTTTCTCTCTCCTCCGAAGGAAAGGGATTCCGTTCCCCACCCTTTTTCGAGAAAGGAGAGATGCTGCCGGTTCGCGGGAGCGCTTTTTATGAAGCTGGACGTCAAGCGCTAGCGAAAAATACAGAGTCGCCACTTGGGTTTGAAGGTCCGACACCCAAGGAACCGTATTTCGAAGCACCTGCCGCGCTGTTTGATTTGAAAAAGTTAAGGAACCAGTCCGTCATAACCATATCTGGGTTCGGGAGCCAGGTTACGAGAGGGGAAGGGTTTTATGGCACCCCTCTCGCCCAATCCGGAGATCGGTCTCTACTTAGGCATTTGCGAAAGATGTTTGTTTGCGATTCTGTTTGATTAATCAATTTTTAGCCAATTAGGGCGGGGGAACAGTTAAAGGGGATTAAAACTGTAACATGTTTGCAGGATGTGATAGATAGCATAGATGAGCAGTTAGTATAGGATGAGAACAGACTGCTGTGGGAGTTTAAACAAACTGGGAGGCCCCTGTTTTGGAGTGACGTGCGCAGGAAGAAACCAGTATGCACTGAACAAGTCACTGCATGCTGTTCACTCTTGCGCGCATAATTCCAAGACAAGCGCGCGCCGGTGAGCTTAAAACCCACAGCTCTTATTCTCAAACCTTCTGGGCTCTGGAAGGACCAGTGCACACCCAGGACAAACCACGCAGTTTATAGCAACATAATATACAGTTTAAAAGCTGAAAAGCCCTACAAATTAATAAAACACCCCATAAACAGTGTGGGAACAAAATAATGGCCTAAGGCCGAGCTACCCGTGCAAGGCCAGTCACTGGTCGGAGCAGACTATCGCGCGATGGAGTCACGCTGTCGCGCGAGGGTGCGCCCTGGCGCACTGTCGCGCGATGGACTGAGTCTGTCGCGCGATGGTGCGCCCTGGCGCAGGATGGTTGCGCCCTGGCGCGGACAGACCAGTGCTTGGTTCACATTTTCTGGGTTCTGGGACAGATCCAGAATTATCCCAGGGGTATTCCAAAGCAGAAAACATGCAAATTGAACTACAACTAGCAATTTCTAACAAAGGAAAGCAGTAAACTGGTTTTTAACATGCTTACAGTGATCTATACGTAAATAAAGCACAAAACAGCAAGACACCAATCCCCACGAGAACCGTCGCGCGATGATCGAAATCGTCGCGCGAGAGAGTGGCTCCATCGCGCGCTGGTTCTTGCCATGACGGTTTTTGAAACCTCGCCAGCTTTAGGACCAGAACTGGTATTGATTACCAGCCTTGGCCCTGCCAGCCCCCCTCAGGGATCAGAACAGAAAGACAGTAGGTATGCTATACCTTTGGTTGAGTTTGAAACGAATTTGAGCTTTGAGGTTTGATTGAGGTGTTTGAAAAGGTTGAGGTGGAAGAACAAGCTATGTTCTTGAGGTTGTGTGGGTGATAGAAGCAAGGAAACAAGGTAGCTTGTGATATTATAACCCAAGGTGTAACCCTTTGAACATTTTTTTGGAACCCTTTGAAAGAGAAACAAATGGGGATACTTATAGGGAGAGGGAGGTGAATCTGGTTGGAAACAGAGGAGTTCAGGCAGTCCACGAGGCCTGGCTGAGGCTGCATTGGTGGCCAACTGTCCTCCTTCAGAAAGGTCGGTGGTAGGTTGGACCCTCGCGCGACGGAGTGAGACTGTCGCGCGATGGTGCGCCCTGGCGCACTGTCGCGCGATGGAGTGGAACCCTCGCGCGATAGTGCGCCCGGGCGCGGGATAGTTGCGCCCTGGCGCGGACCAGCAAGGTTTTTGGTTTTTGAAGTGGCTTAGGCTAGGTTAGGTTCAAGGGTTTTGCAAACACTCAAAGCTCAAGCACGCTATCATTCCCGGGGTGTTCTTGATCCATTTCATCATCGGGGAATCAAAAACCGTAAGTAAACTAATCTGGAAGCCCAGATTGGGGTGTCTACAGTAGCCCCTCTTTGACGGCACTTGAAGCACCATCGACTTGGTACAAGTAACGTCAAAGATTTCTAGACACCCCTCAAGGCAATCCAGAGCAAAGCATACTAGCAAAGTAGACAAGTAAACTTAAGGAACCTGATTGGTGGAATGGACAGGCAGGTCCATTGCAGGGATTGAAGTAGAAGTGGACGAGCGAATCGCCGCTTGTTGATCGAATTTGGACAGGACAGACTGTCGTTGCAGATGTGGACGGGATAGGCCGTCGTTGTTGGGGATCAAGCTATCCTCGGCACAAAGTATTCCAACAAACACGGGTAGGTCGTGTCAGGTAGGTTGAATTCCATCTGTTGGGAATCAGAGCCAATCTCCTTATCAAAGACCATCCGAGACAGAGCAATAAGGCTGCTGGAAGATGCGTGTGAAGCTAGACTGATGTTGAGGTAGTCGTTTGGGGCAGGCCGAGGCGGACTCTCCTGGGGAACAACTAGTTGCAGATGGTGGACCATCGAACAAACCGTCGGACGATAATCTGATCGTCGTTGTGGATTGTATGGATGATATGGCTAGATACCGTTGATGGATTTGACAGGACCGGCTGTCGTGGATGCGGACGGAGAGATCAATGAGCCGAGTGATCAAACCGTTGGGGAATTTGACGGGATGGAAGGATCATCAGTATAAATGATCGAGCCGTTGAAGTCTGGATGGAAGGATCATCAGTATAAATGACCGAGCCGTTGCAGACAGGATGGGACAATCATCAGTATAAATGATCGAGCCGTTGAGAAATGGACAGGACCGACTGTCGTTGATTTGAGACGAGCAGATCAGTGTGCAGAATGATCGAGCCGTTGAGAAATGGATAGGACCGACTGTCGTTGATTGACATGGGCAGATCAGTGTGCAGATGATCGAGCCGTTGAGATTTGGACAGGACCGGCTGTCGTTGATTGAGATGGGCAGATCAGTGTGCAGATGATCGAGCCGTTGAGATTTGGACAGGACCGGCTGTCGTTGATTGAGATGGACAGATCAGTGTGCAGATGATCGAGCCGTTGAGATTTGGACAGGACCGGCTGTCGTTGATTTGTTCCGCAGAAGATTTTATCGCATCCTGCTATGAGAACAATGCCGCAAGAGATTTTCGATCGCATCCGTTGGTAGACAAATCGTGGACTCAGGGAGATTTCTTCGCATCCGCTGACCATTGATAACAATACCGTAGAAGATTGCATCGCATCCTTCGGTAAACAAATCGTGAACTCAGGGAGATTTCTTCGCATCCGCTGACCAACGATAACAATACCGTAGAAGATTGCATCGCATCCTTCGGCAAGCAAATCAAAAGTTATGGAGATTTCCATTGCCTCTAGTAACCAAACAGAACAAAACCGCAGGAGATTGCATCGCATCCTTCGGCCAACAAATCGAGAGTTAGGGAGATTTCCATCGCCTCCGCTAACAAACAGAACAACACCGCAGGAGATTGCATCGCATCCTTCGGTAAACAAAGTCTTGATGGCGACCATTCTGGCCACCTTCCTGTTTTCAACATTTGACATATACAATATGCAAAGATGTATACTAACAAAATGCACAAATTGAAAGTGCAGATGCAAGCTAAGGGCGGCTCCTAAGAGGACAATGATGCCTAAGGACTACCACTGAGCCCCATTACTTTATTGCCTTCTGCTTCTGAGATGCGCATCTAGATAGATAGATATTGAGTGGGCTGACGTGCCCAATTGACATGTAGCGGTGTGGCATTGGGCTTGCATGCCCTTTCTTCGATGCACGGGCAGATGAGCCCCAGAGATATGCTTTGCTTGGCCTTGGACTGACGTGCCCCTGCTGTCTCGAGAGAGTCCACAGCTTGTGGATTACAGATGCAAGAGTAGCAATGTAAAAATTGCATTTTTCAGTTTATTGACATATAAACCATGCGCTAATATCCAATTTGCATTGACAAGTGAACTGAGTCGACACACAAACATGCGCACATATATGTATAGACTCGCCAAGCTCGAACGAAAAGGGGGAAAGAGCCCCAGGGAACAATGCGAACCCTTAGACACATGGAATACAATGAAATTTTGGGAATTAACGTGCCAAAACTCACAATATCCCTTTTAGACAGGCGAAACTGACACTTGCGAAAAGTGCAAAAGGTACAAAGACCTGCACAACAGACAAAATCGGGAAAAACATCCCGATGAGACAAATGGATAGAGAAATTGGAAAAATGTCACAAAAATGGACATAAGACTCAAACGATGACTCGTATAGGCCCGGACTGAAACCGACACCCCCGTGCAGTCACATTAAGTCTACACGGTATGACCAAACTTGGCAAAAGCCCCTTTGAATAGGACTCAAAGGCAACTGCTATCGATTGCTATACGAATTGAAAAAGTGCGCGCAGGGTTGAGACCAACACACATAACTACGAATAAGTGCGCGTGAACCTCAAACTAGCGCACATGACTGCAAAGCTACTGCAACTGCTCACACCAGACTTTGCTGAATTTAGAATAAACTGTGAGCCATTAGGCCTCGCCAGCATTTCGTTCTGTTTTTGATGCTTAAAATTCTTTTAAGGCTTTATGCTCAGCTTTGAAATTGAATTAGTAGTTTGCAATAAAACTGAAAGACAAAAGGTTTTCCCCCTTTCAGACGCCTCACATGCAGCTTGATCTTCGAATCTCTTCGACCTTTGATGTGTACCAAACGTCAACCATGGATCCAATTGATAGATTGCGACCGAGTCTCAAAAAGAAACTGCCTACGTATCCCAAGCTAGGGAATCAGGTCAAAACGTAGTTCAGGCTAAGGTTCACTCGAGTATTTACCTCACCTTTTACGCTCTAACTTTTGCCTAGAACCGCCACTTCGGGTTTTCGGTCTAGCGAGCTTTCAAATTTTGCCTTTATTTTTGCCTAAACCTCCTTCATAGGTTCTTGGTCTAGCAGGCTGCTCTAACTTTTGCTTGGAACTGCCCACCCTTGGGGTTTTCAGTCCAACGAGCTTCTCTCAGGGAAAAGGCTTTTGAGTTGATCCATGTTGACCAAGGTCTTGGATTTGTTGCCGTCGAGGTCGAAGAAATGGATGTTTGGGCGCGGCCCCAGATAAAATGGCCTTGATAGCACAGGGTCCAAAGTGCTTCAGTTGACATGCCTCGCTCCAAGCCAATTTTGAACTTTCCAATCTGTGCTTGGCGGAACGCTGTTCCTGCAAATTTGAGGATGGTACGAGGCGCTGGACCTTCTGAGCTTTGCTTTGCATGGTTTGGCACCCGGTAACAAAGGGATTCGATATTTCTTTTAGATCAAGATCAATACCAGGCGTGTCTTTGTGAGACCATGCCAAGTCATTGATGAATTCTTCGAACCTGTCTGACCTGGCACAATGCTCCTCTAGGGACGGTGTTGAACCAGTTTTGAACAATTTGGAGGTTGTCCTTGTCTTTCAAGTTTATTTGAAAACTACTATTTCAATTAATAGGCTGAGCATGCCTTTTGTCTTCCCTTTCGGCGAGGGAACACATTTCCTTGGGGATGATCCCATCGAAATCTATCCCTTCGTCGTCAAGGTCAACACAGTTTATTCAAAAGTCAGCAAAGTACTTAGAAGCAAGATAATGCATATCATAAGAAAGTCCCTCGGGGTTGCCAAATATAGCAGACTCAAAACTTGAAACAAAAGCTACGATGTGGAGGGCCAAGAGGCACAACCTCCGACTCAGAGCTAGACTTAGACAAATGCAAATGACTCTGTGTCAAACTCAGACAAAACGTCAATGCAAACTAGACGCGGTTTGAAAATGCAATATTTAAAAAGCTACCCATAGCTTCCACAAAAAGAGGTAGGATCCAGCGGGTGTCAGGCCCAAGCAACAGCACTTCGGCTTCCTTGGCTTCTTTGACCAAACCTACTCGGTGCTCCTTTGATCAATGGACCTCAACCGGTCAGTCTTCCCCTTTGCAAGCTTCTCATAACTGTCAATCCAGGTGTCGGCAGTAAAGACCTCAATTGCCCAACCTACAGCCATCATGTTAATCTCCGGTTCAAACGGGATGGATACAACTGGTTTGGGTTGGCTTTCTAGGACGATATAGTGGCTAGGGTTGAATATAGTGGAGCTAGGGTTAATTTGAGTGGAGGTGATAGATATCTGACCAACCAGAAGGTCAGAGTTGTGTTGAGGCAAGGAGTTGGAAATGATGTTGGGCTTTGGTGGAACTTGAACCGTGCCATTGTCAATGAGATCTTGAATCTCATGTCGAAGACGATAGCATGCATCAGTGGGATGGCCAGGCATTTGGTGGAAGGCACAAAAGAGATGAGGCTTGTAACCAGAAGGTAGGACTTTTGGCGGAGAAGTTGGGGTCAAGGGTTTGAGATGCCCAGACTTGACAAGTTTTTCCATCACTGCGGACAGAGGTGCCTCAAAGGCAGAGAAACTCCGAGGTTGGGTTCGGGCCCGGTAGCTTTGGGCGTTTTGAACCTGATTGACATCGGCAGCGCGATTGGAGTCAAAAGCCGGAGCATCGCTCCCACTTGTAGCAGTATTAGAGTAGTTGCTGTTACCGAACAACGTGCTACTATTTCCAGAGTAGGGCCGTGGCTTCGCTTTCTGTGAGGAAGACTCTCCCCTAGGCAGAATTCCACTCTGCAGTGCATCTTCAATGGCCAGGCCAGAGTCGAAGAAGGTTTCAAAGTTAGTAGACGCTTGAACAAGAACCAGGTGCCTGGCATAATCTGGCTGGAGATTGCGGGAGATGATGCGAAGTTGATCCCTCTCGCTCAGGCGATCAGTCATCAATGCGGCTTTGGCTCTCCACCTCTTAACAAAAATCCGCAAAGGACTCATTTGCTTCCATTCTGGTGGATTCTAACTCACGAGTAGTCATCTTTAACAGAGAGTTGTAGTTGTACTGTGCAACAAAGGCAGCCCCAATATCCTCCCAAGTTCTTCTTTTGGAGATGTCAAGCGACATGAACCAATGGAAGGCAGGCCCAGAGAGAGTCTGAGGAAAAAGCTGAGACATGGCCTCACTTTCTACACCCAATAACTTCATTGCAGCATGGTAGCCAAAGAGATGAGTCTTGGGATCACTGCTCCCGTCGAACTTAACCAAGTTAGGCATCTTGAATTTGTTAGGAAGCCTAGCATTAGGGTACAAACAGAGACGATCCAGGTCAATTCCCCCTGCACTGATCTTCTCGGATTTTGAAACAGCTTCTTCCAGCTTAGCCATCTTGGCCATAAGAACAGCTATGTCAGGGTTTTGAACAGGCTTAACAACAGCGGGGTTTGGATTTGGAGCAGGCACACGAGCCTCTCTAGGGTTGGGCTGCACAATGAGACGCCCTGCATGGTTTGGATCCTCGACGAAGACAGGTTCTGCATGAACATCCTCATCATCCTCGCCTTCCTCTTCGACTGCTGATGGAAGACGAGTGTTGATAAGGTCATTCAGGCGAGTGATGGAGGCATCAGTCTGAGTGGCCCTCTGTTGCATAGCAGTGATACTGTTCTGGAGGTTCATGAGCATGGTTTCCAGAGTGAGCGGTTGCGGCTGATCTGCCATTGCAGGTTTTTCAATGGAGCTTGATGAAGAAGCTAAAGATGGGGAAGCCGGCGGCGTGACTTTTTGCAATATCGATGGCGAACCCGACTGTAGGGCGGCCAATAGTGAACCTGGAGAAGCCTCCGTTGTGATTGACAGGGAATCTAGCCTGACAAGCCTTTGAAATGGATTCTGAAGATGTTCCCGAGTAGGTTTGGCTCTTCCTTTCGATACTCTCTTGTTCGGTGCAATGGTTCCAAACTAGACAGTAAAGTAATTGAAAGCTCAGTGACGTTCCTGCAGCAATTAGAATGCAATGTACATGACATCGTCAGTGTCCTCCTGGACTCTACAATTACAGACAAGTCTGTCTTATGATGTTTGGACGCTGCCAAAATCCTCGGAAATCTTTTCGAGGGTGTATCCTTTGAATAGATCGACTAACACTAAGAGATGTCAAAATAGACTAAGCTTTTGACTATTCCGTTTTCGAAGTTTCAACTTTGAACTTGGAACAACTCGGTATAGATGACATGGCACCTTGACTTTGAACGCCGCGGTGTATAGTGACTTCGCACTTCAACCTGGGTAGCGCCAATGACACAACATCCATACTTTGTGGTTCCTTATTTTCAGTTAAAACGTCAATCAGGCATGAGCCAAGGGCTTAAAAAGGTTTGATTTCTCAAAGTCTCGCTGATCTAAGGATTTTGAAAATTGACAACGTGCACCATCGAGATGCACGACTCTTCATCGGGCCTAGCAGCGTCCTAATAAGCATAAGACAGACTCGAAAGAGAGACAACCTAGAAGCCGCCCTAAACATGCTTCTACGCAAACGGTATGTATGTACAAAAACAGAGACGAGTTTGCCTCACGAATTTCAGACGTTGCCAGAATCCTCAGAATTCTTTTCGGCCATGTGTCCTTGAGTAGATCGTCAGATCCTAAAAGATGTCAAAATAGACTAAATCTTCGACTAGTCCCATGTGAAAATTCAACTTGAATTTGGAACAACTTGGTGGTGATGATATGGCACCTTAACCTTGAACACGGCGGTGTATAGTGACTTCGCACTTCAACCTGGGTGGCGCCAGTGACACGGCATCACTACTTTTGTTGTTCCATATTTTCGGTTGAATTCTTAACCGGGCATGAGCCAAGGACTTAGTAAATTTTGATTTCTCAAAGTCTCATTGAACTAAGGACTTTGCGATTGATAACGAACATTCGACAGAATGAACGACTCCTCATCGGGTCCAACAACGTCTTAGATTGCGCAAGACAAACTCGAAAGAAAGAACCACTCTAAGCATGCTCCTATGCAAAGGAATGTATGTACAGTACATGCGATAGGGAAAGCAGTAACACGTAGACAGTATATAGGGGTTAGATGCAAGTAATCTTACCCTGCAGGTACCTGTCCTAGTTTGGAGAGTTCTAATGCTTTGTATATGCAAAGGCTGGTTTTGGCTTGTAACAGGTTCCTCGGACTAGAGCCAAGATATACCTCCCGCTACCCGCGTAACCGCAGAGCAACAGTCAAACGGTAGAATGACTCATCATCGTCGAAGGTTGTTAGTCATTCGGGGTCCCCGGGCTCCGGTAAACCGTGCCGGATTGCCAAAACGATCCAACGAGGCTTATCCCACATCGATGCAAATGAAGAATGCTAAAAAGTTGATTAATGAAATAGAATCGCAAATTCGCAAATGCCTTTTCAAATTTGGCTCTCTTTATTGATCAATACTTAGAAGAAACTACGCGAGAGAACAATCGGAAAAGCCCCAGATTGGATGGCCGGACACGAGGTCCTGTTAAATCACCAATCCTTTCTTCGGCAGCGCGAAGCTCACCGTTTTGACAGGCTTTTGTGGGATTGTTCCCAAGCGTATTAACTTCTAAGTATAGACTAATATTGATTCGATCCCCAGCAGAGTCGCCACTGTGGGCAATGCGAATTGCCCGATCTTTCTCTCCTCCGGGGAAGGGATTCCGTTCCCCACCCTTTTGAGAAAGGAGAGATGCTGCCGGTTCGCGGGAGCGCTTTTTGAAGCTGGACGTCAAGCGCTCGCGAAAAATACAGAGTCGCCACTTGGGTTTGAAGGTCCGACACCCAAGGAACCGTATTTCAAAGCACTTGCCGCGCTGTTTGATTTGAAAAAGTTAAGGAGCCAGTCCGTCATAAACATATTTGGGTTCGGGAGCTAGGTTACGAGAGGGGAAGGATTTTATGGCACCCCTCTCGCCCAATCCGGAGATCGGTCTCTACTAAAGCTTTTGCGAAAGATGTTTGTTTGCGATTCTGTTTGATTAATCAATTTTTAGCCAATTAGGGCGGGGAACAGTAAAGGGGATTAAACCTGTAACATGTTTGCAGGATGTGATAGATAGCATAGATGAGCAGTTATATAGGATGAGAACAGACTGCTGTGGGAGTTTAACAAACTGGAGAGGCCCCTGTTTTGGAGTGACGTGCGCAGGAAGAAACCAGTATGCACTGAACAAGTCACTGCATGCTGTTCACTCTTGCGCGCATATTCCAAGACAACCGCGCGCCGGTGAGCTTTAAAACCCACAGCTCTTATTCTCAAACCTTCTGGGCTCTGGAAGGACCAGTGCACACCCAGGACAAACCACGCAGCAGTTTATAGCAACATAATATACAGTTAAAACTGAAAAGCCCTACAAATTGACAAAACACCCCATAAACAGTGTGGAACAAATAATGGCCTAAATCCATTCTACCCGTGCAAGGCCAGTCACTGGTCGGAGCAGACTATCGCGCGATGAGTCACGCTGTCGCGCGAGGGTTGCGCCCTGCGCGCGATGGTGCGCCCTGGCGCACTGTCGCGCGATGGACTATGAGTCTGTCGGCGCGAGTGGTGCGGCGCTTGCGCAGGATTGTGTGCCCCTGGCGCGGAACAGACCAGTGCTTGGTTCACATTTTCTGGGTTCTGGACAGGTCAGAATTATCCCAGGGGTATTCTAAAGCCAGCAAAAACA